>OFHS01003407.1:0-17070 GCA_900245855.1 Calvadosia cruxmelitensis | reverse complement strand
TGGTAAAATTTAATTATAGCGGATTTCAGTTAATTGCATATTTTGAGAGTGGATTATTTTACAGTCCTTGCAACTGCATTGTAAGTGGGCATTTCTTCAATTAATTCTGACCTTTACATATTGCTGTGACAATCTTGGGTGAGTAGTGGATCTCGTCGAGAAAGCATTAGCATAAGAGAGAAACTTCAGTCTAATATGCCTCCTTACATTGGAATATTCTTCTAGACTGCTTAAGGTTTTGTCTATGCTAAATTTTGTCGTGCAAATTTGAATTATCTGAATGATAATACAGTCAACTTGTATAAGCGGCAGGGTTGTTAAATTACTGATACATTCTCATAATTAATTATTACCAAAACTACTTGGACTGAAAAGTAATTAAGTCCTTGTGTCAATTACATGAAATAAAAACTAAATAGTTACTTGCTAATTACTTCAAAAAAGTAATTTGCAATCAAATTACTAATTACTTTTTCCTTAAAAATCGCAACAAAATGGGTCTTGACAATAATCACAATTGCAGATTGTTACACGGCTGGCTAACTACTTTTGAAGACAAAATTATGTTCCCAAGTTCTGCTTTCCATCATGTAAGTATAGCAAGTTTTCGATTTCTGTGTAGACCTTTACAAGTTCAACAGCTCTTCAATCAAAGCAAACAAACATTGACTATTTCGAGGAACCTTTAAGAAAAGGTTGCTGTTGAGTGGAATTGATTCTCCCCTAAGAAACTTTACTATGTCCAAGTAATCCTGAGAGGGCAACAATTAATGAAGGCCAGTTAGAAATAATAGGTATTCTGAAACGAGCCATCCTCATTACGTTGGCTTGTAAGTCGAGGTCAACGACATTCAATAGCGCTTCAGCAATCAGAGTGCAGCTCACAAAGCCAAAAGAAATTCAATGAGAGAAATCAGACAAAGAAGATGTGTGATCTGATCTTGTTGCCGTGGAATCGCCATGACTAACGCGAGTCTAAAGCAACAAAATACTGTAATATACTAGATAGTAATTTGTAACTCGCTGTTTTGAAAAAGTAACGCATTACTCAAAAAAGTAATTAATTATTGGTCAAAATCACTGAAAAAGTAAGGAGTAAGAGTAACACGTTACTTTTGTAGTGTGTAGTGAGTATTTACTGCCCTGATTAGCAGCCATCTCTATAGAGCAGCCACTTGTGTATAAACGCCACTCTTCATAGCCACAAAATAGCACTTTCTATAGAAATCAACCTGGACAGAAAGGCCACCTGTCTATAAAGGTCATTCTTTTCAAGCCCCAGAGGTGACCTTTATAGAAAGGTTTCCCTGTACTTCAGAGATCAAATGAAGTTAGGCACTAAATCACAACAAAAGTTAAACAGTTATACATATTGCTTTCAGTGAAGTGTAACTAGCTATGCAAAAGTTGATTCAAATGTAACTTTTCAAGTAAGCTAGTAATCTTTGTAACCAAGAGTAAGATAAAACGGCTTGTTCCTTCTTGCATTTGTTTTCAATTGCACATACCTGATGAATTTTGTAGCATGCCCATCGAAGTGACTTTGTTGTTCCTGCAATTTCTCCTGTGTCGTTTACAGCAGCTTTGAGGTCTTGCTTAGCAATGTTTAGCATCTCTTTTGCAATATCGGGTCGAGGGTTGTGTTGGATCCTTGTTCCTGATGGTTGTGATCGAGCTATTCGACTGATAAATGTCCATTGACGTTGACTTCGTAGCACAACAGCTTCAAGTCTGGAAACTGTCATTGTTGAAAACTCACAGGAAAGTGCCTTACAAATGGCACTGATCCGGTTTCTTTGATCATTATTATTTGTACAACTCATTCTGTGTACTGAGCGCCTTAGAGCCTGCTCAACAATCCTTTCGTCTCCTGTCAAGTATGCCTCACGCAGCATTTGTTCAGTGTCCATTTCAATCTCACCAGCACATGACTGCAATTCAGATGTGGAACTTTCAATGGTCTCAGAGTTAAATTTGTACATGTACACTGATTTCATTACCCTTAGTTCAGTGCCAGTGTCAATCAAATATTCGTTCTCAATTCTAGATGAACTGTGTTTAACCTCTCTCATCACCTCTCCAAACACGTAAGTAGGATGAACATCACTTCCTTCGTCAATGTCATCCTGCTTTTCTATTGCAACAAAATCTCCTTTCTCCAACGCTTCCAGTGACATTTCAAAAGAATACTCCATTGCCGTTGGGACAATATCACCACGCTTGAACTTTTCCAGGCGCTGGTGCAACTTAGTAGCTTTTTCAGTATGACAAAAGTTTATTCTTTCAATAGACTTTGCAAACAATCCACTAATAGCCTGTTCAGTTTCCTTTGACATTCTAAATTTTGAAAACAATTTGTATGCCAGCGCTACATTTATTTCGGATTCAAATTCAAGTCCACAGCTTTTCTGTAAAATGATTTTTATGATTTCTTCACACCATTCTACATGAAACAAAACGTCTTTTTCGCTGTTGTCTAGTTTAACTTCATTGTGTACAATGCAAGTCTTCAATCCATCTGCACATGCAATTTGACAATTCGTTACAGCTCCTATGATACTTTCAATATCACATCCTTGCTCTTTGGCAAGTGTCACATCTTCTTTCAAACTGTCACTTAATATCGCTTCAAAGGACTTGCTAGAAAGTTTTCTTGTCATGTACATTGCCAACTCCGATAAATCAACCGATTCAAATGGCAGAACCTTTTCAACAAATGAGCTAGAAAGCATCTCGGGCTGCAAATTTTGTGGGAGATCAAAGAAAGCAAGTACTTGTTGGCTGATTGGTAATTCACTAGGGCAATCCACAATGATGTTTAAGTCCGTACTTTGCGCTCTCTCTTTTAGCTCCTTCTTGTCAACAAAGTACAGTTTACTTGTCTTCATCATCACATTATGCTGATTTGGCAGCAAAAGGAATTCAGGAGTTTTCAGCTCAAAACGCTGCCTCCTTTCCAGCTGTTCAAGAATCTGTTTGTAGGCATTCCCTATTCGAGTTTTCTGCCATTCTTCTTTAATTTCTTGATTTTCTTCAAATTTGTTCAAGAACATTACAAAGCTGTCAAGTGTGGCCTTTTTCACAGAACCCAATTTATGTAATACATCACCAAACTTCTGGAAGCTTGATGGGAGCCAACATAATGGGACAAAATGGGGGAAAAGAGAATCATCCTCCAGTCCAAGCATCACAATTGATTGAAAAGCAACAAGTGTATACTTCTCATTAAAACGTACTGGAAGGCAAGCCAGCATGGCAATATGAAATGTGTCGTTTTGCTGTTGTATAAATCTAAAAATTGCTTCTAGCTGCCTTGTGTAGAGCTTTATGATATCATGGGATTCTCCACCTGTATCTCGAAGAGATTTCAATATCAGTTTTGAAACCTCTTTCAGGTGATGCACAACATTTGATGAACTGACTTGCGTACAAATGCCAAGTAGTGACTTCAGATCTTTTCTCTCTCCGGCATCATTCTTCATGGTATCATCTATGAATATTGTGTCTATGATTCCATGTGTCCAGACCAAGTCAGAATCCTTCGACTCAAAGCTGCCATTGCAGCACTGTAACTCCAGTGAATGTTTCCCTTGAAGTAGCACACTCAAATCATTTTGTAGCTTAGGCATGCATGGAATTTTTCTGAACTTATCATAGAATGTCAATGGGAATTTCTCATTCTGATGTCTATCAATCAGTTGTTTGAAGACAAGTTTCAAGTTGTTCCTAAATTCTTCCTCAGAAACTGAGCTTATATCCTTTTCAGCTGTACCCTGTGCAGCTATCAAGATCTCCTCCATTGTTGCTTCTCTACGGAGACCAAGTTCAAGAAGGAGGTCTGTGAAGGTGGTGTATCTCTCTGGCAAAACTTCCACCGGGAAAAATGTTCCAAAGAAATCTTCCTTGGGACTGCAGAAGGCAGAGGCTCTCTCACCAGAAACCAGTGGCGTTTTTTCAAGGTGACCGATAAAATCTGTTCTGTCCACCAAGAATTTGCTTTGACATAGCTCATGTAGAAATTTCAAGTGGGTCATTTGATCTCTCTCCGGAAGCAATGAAAATCCAGGGAGAATGAATTTGATGTAGATGTCTGTCTCCTTAAGCATAAGCACACCAAATTTTTTAAGGTAACTCTGTTTCTTAAGGAAAACATAACCTGGGAATTGCTTGGGATCAAGCAAAGGAATGCTCTCTTGAATCATAATGCCTTGCTTTTGATGGATGGAAACGCGCTTTCCATCGGTGTTTAGAAACATAGGCAGCGATTTCAAAGACTCAAGTAAACCATTATCAAACGTTTGTGTAGCAGCTCTTTCAAAGTAGACAAGAAGCAGATCAGCATTTTCCTGAATTAATCTCAAGCTATCTTGAGTGCCATTTTGAATTGCAGCTTTCAATGCAATGGCAACTGAGTCTGGTTTATCTAAGTTGCTCATCATTCCTATGTAGAGACTGTTCTTCGAAAACACATCAACCGGTTTGTAAAAGGGTAGAGATTTGATTACTGTGCTCAAGCCTCCTGTCGTCATGTCTCTGTCTTGATTTGGATCGAATACAATGCTTGACTTGTTAATTGGAATTAGCATTGACTTTGAAGCGTAAGTGCAAGGAAAAAGTGACCATTGACCTACTGCTAGCAGAATTTTCTCCTTTGTAACTTTTTTTCTAGAATATTCATTTTCCAGAAACTTCCAGAATTGCTCAAGGAATTTGAATGTCATTGAGGCCGAACTATTCAGTATTTGCAATGAATCATGTGCTGAGCTCCGTGAGACAGAAGGATGCATCTTCTGGACTTCATACAAAAGTTGATCATTTACCTTCCATATTGAGATTGCTAACTCGTTTGGAAGCATAGTAGCCAGAATATCCACTGTAAATGCAGGAAATAGTTGCTCTCTGCCAAGGTTTGACAATAGTTCTGCTTTCAAAAACTTGTTTCCACAAGAAGGTAACAATTTATACCATGAAGTAGCATACAGTTTGTCATGTTCCAGCTTCATAACCTGTTTTGATTCACTCAGAAGGAGAGGAAGACCGAGAACATCACCATACAGCACTTTATTACCAAACCCGTCTTCTTTTTTTAAAGATGAAATAAACTTCCACACATTGACCAACTCTTCCACAGTTTGAAATGGTGTGTCCTCAAGTTGTGCTGGCCATGGCATGGCAGCACTAGCTTGTCGAATGTGCTTTGCGATCAAATCTGGTTTTAGACTAAGGCATTGTTGGTGTTTTGAGCATCGCTTAAAAATTACGGTCAGCTCCTTCATCCAAGGCAAGACCTTGACTCCCCATCGCTTCAAGCATTCTTGTACGTCATCATTATTGTACTCATCAAAAACAGCATCTTTTATGCTGCACCACTCAATAGATTTTCTATTCCCATCTGGCATTAGGCAAGGCAAAATGTTGTGGCATTTCTGGTGGATCAATTGAATGACACCTTCTTCAAGTGCTCCTATCGATGGATCTGCTACATTTTGAAATGGAAACAAGGCCAGGTAGCGTTTTAAATATTGTTGATGTTTGTCGCAGTCAATTACCGAAACCTGTTGAGTCTTAACCAGCGCCAGAAGGCAAGGTGCAATAATGTTCTTCAACATCAATTGATTCCATTGAAATAGCCAGTGGGATGTTTCTTGCGAAATTAAACCATCGCGGTTGTCAGCATTCAATGCAAAATGTCCATTCACATGAAATTTTAAAGTAGTTTTCACCTTTAAAGGAAGAGTGCAGAATAGTTTGGCCTGCTTTGATTCTTGTTGGCAATATGCGACACCTCCACAAGGAATATTCTTTATTTTGGCATTTTGTTGCTCGAGAGTATTGTAATGCTCTTGTGACAAATCAGAAAATCCAAACTGTTGAATAATTGTCCAGTTTTTCTTTTCGTTGTCGTTTTCTCCAATCTTAATGGCAATGGCCATGTCATATGAGACCTGTCTCGTTTGCATGTTTGCTATAGCCGCCTTTTCATTCATTGCAGCCTCATTGTTTGTGACAAAATTAGCATGGTTCGCTGCATCTTCCTCAGATAGTTGTGCCATGGCTGAAAACTTTGAATTTATTCGGCCTTTTTGGTCAATGATGGAAAACGAGATTTCCTTCACATACCTCATGAACAGTAGGCATTCCTGAGCCTCCTGTTTTAGAAAATTGTTGATCATTCTCACAATATCTTCATGACTATAAGAATGTTTTGCTATTTTTGAGCAGTGTGCTTGACTTTGAGATCTCAACGGCAGCCTTATCAAAGTACCTTTGCCCAACTGTAATCCAGGAATCTCAAATGGACTGAAGACATCAGGAAATCTGTTTTGAAACTCCTCGACATCAAATAGACGTCCTGGTTGAGCTTTGCTTGCTCCGTAGACACTTTCACATTGGGGATCAAATGCAATCAGTTTCTTGCCGTTTTCTGATACGGTTGTAAGAATTGTAGGAGTGTCTGTGATGTTGTAGACACTATTGAAGCCAATACCATATTGTCCAGTCTTGCAAGGATCATTTCCCTTACTACCAATACCAAGATTTTTGATTCCTTGAAGATCTTTATCGCTGAAGCCCCTTTCATTATAGAACATCAGTGATGGACCCTGAATATTCTTCCAGCCATCTGGATTAAAGGTCTGTTTTGAGGAGTGTCTACGAGCATCAGCAATTATGTGCACTTGAGTTGCCATTGAATCATCGGCATTTTGCAGGAGTTCTTTGATTAACGTCATTTCTGGGTAGCCCCTCAATATGTTGTTTATTCTTGTTGAAAGATCTTCTGATTGACCAAAACTTATTCCCAAGCTGTGTCTATCAATCACTTTGTCCTTCATTGTCTTGACTCCAAGGTATTGTGATTGGCAGTAAGGAATACCGGGATCACAGAAATCAAATTCCTCGTTAGACTCAAACCAAGGTGTGTTGTCATGAACCAAGTCAGTTGCCAGTTGCATAACCATTTTCTTGTTCAGTAGGTAAACTTCTTCAGTGTTAAATGTTTGCTCTGCAGAATTACGCATTTCGTATACCATCTTTGCTACTGTTCTAACTTGTTCCACAATCAATGAGTTTGCAGGGGCCTCGTTCAGGTCATCTTTTATCATTTTGAGAATTCCAATCAGATCTTTTTGCTGCAGGGAGTTTTTCATACCACACTGAATCAAGAAAGCTGACATGAAATTGTAGTGGGTTGGTAAAGAATAAAGAAATGGCTTCAGCCTAGAGCCAATAGATTGTCTTTCATCTTTTACAACATTCTGTGGAGCAACAAACTCATCTCCAATCAGCAACCACTTTTTGATATTATTTTCTGTCATGTTCTGTATCCAATTGTCAACATTTTCTGTTCGCTTTAGCCATGAAGTGACATCCTTTAACATCAAGCCATATTCATGTTCAGACACGTTCCACTCGGTGGAATGTTCTGTAATGACATTCTGGAAGTGCTTGGTAACATCTTCCAAAGGTGGTTCACGGTAGTGACTTTTCAGGCATTCATAAAACTCAACCAAAAACCTTGAAGAACCACAAATCTTAGCTTTATCAACAGAAATTAATTCCTTAGAGGATACAACAGTAACGCTACTGCGATCTCCCTTCCACGGATAACTTGTTGGATAACGTTGTGGTCTTTTGGCTACTGGTACCCAGTTTGCTGTCGTATTGAAGTCCACTCTCCTTGCAACGTCCTTATGACTCCCCAAGTAACTCAATAGATATGCAGAAACTGTTTTGTATTCTGGTTCATTGCGCTCTGCCATGTTGTGGATGTTCTTGATAACCATATCAAGCTCCGACGCTGAGATATCTTCATAGCCACGAAGACCCAGCAGCTTCAAGGTTGACTGGAATTGAACTTCAGCAAATCTTCCTGTTGGGAATAAAGGCAGACTCTTGAGTAAACATACTGTTCTATAGTCTTGACGATCCAGAACTTCATTTGGACACCTGAACTTTCCATCTTCTGTTGCAATGAACTTGATACCTTTTATGATTGATATGATATTAGGTTCTTCCTTTCTGAGCTCAAAAATATTCTCAAGACAATATGTAAGAGTTTCCACTCTAACGCTTTCATTGATTCCATTGATTATTGGCAACACGCTTTCGATGAGGAATTTTGCAGTTGACTTTTGTTTACAACCCATACTTTCAAGAAAAGAATAGTCTTTTAATGTGTTGCTGTGAGGAATCAAAATTTCCACAACAACAGAAAATGGAATCTTGTGAACAAACTCATTGATTCTACTGCAACTGGTGAAGTGTATGCCATTTGAATTTGGATATGTTCTGAAAATAGGCAAATTGCAGAGAATGTCCTTATAGCAGTGAAGATTGTTAAGATCAGAAAGAAATGTTCTCCACCAATCTTTGCTGTCATCATTCAGACCTTTAAATGTGCTTGCCAGATCAATCTTCCCTGAAAGATGTTTCAATGCTGAAGGAAGATTGCTTTCATAGTAGACATATTCGCTAAGCTTTGGGTGAACTTTTGAAAATGCTGAGATATTTGCCACAACCTCAAAACCAACCTTTTGCAATTGCAAAGCGAGTTCCTTATTTTCTGTTTCAAACAGCACCGTTTTCGTTGAAAGCTTTAAACAGGAACTCTCATTGTTGCAAGGCACAATGTTTAGCTCTTCAAACCCTTGTAGATTATATGCAAAGTACTTGAGCAAATAATCCCATACTGCACTGTACCACTTCATATCATATTTCCTTTCTCCAACAAGACAATGTTGTTTTAAATGCTGTATTTTCTGCAATTCACATTGAAATGCCTTTGGTGAGAACCAAGTAACTTGTGATGACCCTATGGAGATGAAGGTAAGACAGCCATTGTAATTACTGGTGGTAGTACATTTGCAAGTACAGTCAAAACTGTATTAGCGGCCACCTCTATAGAGCAGCCACCTGTGTATAAAGGCCACTCTTCATAACCCAAAAATGACGCTTTCTACAGACATCAACCTAGACAAAAGGCCTTCTGTCTATCAAGGTTATTTTTCTCAGGTCTTAAAGGTGACTGCTATAGACAGGTTTCACTGTATTAAGGATGACAGGAATGGGAACACGTATTTATAACGAAAGTATTTACGCCGCAACAAATTAACGTCCATTTTTTTACAACGAAATTTATTAATGCAGATTTGTTTAACATAGAAAGGATTTGCGCCGAACTGGTTAACGTCAAAAGCCACCAAAACTGCAGATATTCTTTATAAAACATGCACAAAGGTATAGTGGGTCATACTCTCATTACAATGATGTAAATTGTGTATGATTCGGCCAATAATTCCAGAAATGACAAGCTTCTTAGCTTTCAATATTCCCCCTTCACCAAATGCGCATTATGGTGTCAAGTTCGAAATCACTTGATTCCTGATTTGAATCACTTGTAGTTTATTAATTTATTGTCGCATTAAAATAAATCAAAGAGCTACGTGAAGTAAAATGTATACCCGTTCAGATTTGGCAAGTTTCATTTCATTTGATCAACAATTCCAGGAATGACAAGCTTTTTGGCGTCAACACTCCCGCTTCACTAAATGCGCATTAGGGTGTCAAGTTGGAAATCACTCAATTCCTGATTTGAATCACGGATATACATTGTATTTTACGTAGCTCTTTGATTTATTTTAACGCGACAAGAAATGATTAAACTACAATTGCTTCAAATCAGGAATTGAGTGATTTCGAACTTGACACCCTAACACGCATTTAGTGAAGCGGCAGTGTTAACGCCAAAAAGCTTGCCATTCCTGGAATTGTTGATGAGATGGAATGAAACTGGCAACAACATAACGGATATACATTGTACTTTACGTAGCTCTTTGATTTGTTTTAATGCGACAAGAAATGAATAAACTATGAGTGATTCAAATCAGAAATTGAGTGATTTCGAACTTCACACCCTAACGCGCATTTGGTGAAGCAGGAGTGTTAACGCCGAAAATATTATCATTCCTGGAATTGATAATCAAATGAAATAAATTTGAGCAACTCGGAAAGGATATACATTGTACTTTACGTAACTCTTTGATTTATTGTAATGCGACAAGAAATGAATAAACTACGAGTGATTCAAATCAGGAATTGAGTGATTTTGAACTTGACACCTTCGAGCGCATTGCACCGTGAATATCTACAAAAACCTACAAAAATCACAAATATGATTGTAAATTCATGTTCTCTGACTTACAACAAACATTTTCAAACTGCATACGAGTTCAAAGGAGTGTTGTACTTTGGTACAGTTTTTACGTCGACTGTTTTTATGACTATTTTTTAACGCCGATTTGGCTTACCCCGAAAATCTTTTCGTCAATTTTTTAGGCATTAACCAGTATCGGCGTAAATACTTTCGATGCAAATGCGTACAACCGACAGGAATACCCAATAATATTAACTTTGTTCTTCTGAGAAAACCCATATGCAAATACAACTGTGAATAGCAAGTCAGGTGCTGTTGAGATTAGATTCAGAGGTTGCGTAGTCGTTGGGCAAGGCGGTCGCTTGTAGTGTTCTTGATGTCTCCCTCCCTTCTGTCCTCTGAATGATGATGTTACAATAAGTATAACAATAAAAACTAAACAAGTTTGAGTACCAGTATCTTAGATAGGTGGTTCATGGTAGTGACTTTGCAGGAATCTGTGAAACTCAACCAAAAACATTGAGGAACCACAAATCTTAGCTTTATCTGCAGGTGAGCTATTGGTAAAGCCATAGACCAAGCTAAAATCTCAATGCATTTTGGTGCCCATGCTATATGTTGACCTCTAACATGTGATCACAGCAGAGAATGGCTTTGTGGGCTTCAACTGTACTCTTTCCTAGGATTGTCAATTTCTAATATTGTTCCTTGCTGTTAAAATTGCCGATGTCACTTAAAGCACACTGTACCTCTTCGTTTGAATTTAAAAATGTGTCAGCGCTGCACTTGGTCAATTAAAATGTTCAGGTCTTGCATATACTTCAATGCCTCAGTTTGACATGAACATCAAAAGGGTTGAAATGTTTTCTTCACTGGAAAAACGTCCTGCTAATTGATTGATTTGCAGTGCAAGATGCACTGATTGAATCTATCAGATGTCCCCACAATGACGAGACACTGTTAGTGCAACAGAACAATAGATTGTCTTGACAACACACTTGGACCGGCTTCGGCAGTGGTGTGGCTTACCAGCATCCGCCATCATTGAGAATGCAGCAGCCCGCCACCCCATCCCAACACACTATGAATCCAAAACCATGTGAAAACCATGTGAAAACCATGTGAAATGGGAAGCACCATGCAAAAAACCATGTGAAATTTCAAACACCATGTGAAAAACCATGTGAAAAACGTGTGAATAAGAAAACAGCGTGAAAAACCATGTGAAAAGGGCACTTTTCACATGGTTTTTCTCATGATTTTCACATGGAAATCACATGGTATCAGTTCATAGTGACAGCACCATGCCACAATCCACTATGAACTGATACCATGTGAAATCCTTGTGAAAACCATGTGAAAAATCGTGTGAAAAATGCCCTTTCCACACAATTATTTGTTCTGTTTTCTAATTCACATGGTTTTCACATGGTTTTCACATGGTTTTGGATTCATAGTGAGTCATACCATGGAGTTGCAAAGTCATCATGGTCGCCAAAGCGCCGAAGGCGGTGTTGGATAGTATATGTTTACATTAGCCACTCTACAAAGCAACTCATGGTGGTTTGTAAAATGAAAGGCAGTATATAGTTGGCCTGTCAAATGGCCAGTACACGACAACGTAATGAGGCTCACTCGGCAGCAGATATATAAGGGAGACTGTTTGTGCAGATTAACGAGGGTGCGTCTAGCTCAACGGCAGAGCAGTGGACCGGCAATTCAAAGGTTGCGGGTTCGACTCCCATGGCGCGCCACTTTTTCTGTACTTTGAGCAATCTTGGTTTCCAACAGGCGTATGATGACCGTAGTAGTACAACACAATCAAAGCATTTTGTACACTGTTGAGAGCAACAGCAGTCAAAACTGTAATACAACCTTTCACTCAAATGATGCTCCACTAGTCAGCATGTGTCAGGTTGAGCTGTTGCAAACTGCACAGGAAGTAGCAGGTTTTCTCCAAGAAATATCAAAGCACGCTTTACATCCGAATTTAACGAGTTAGTAGCAGGATTTAAAGTCTGTTGCTTGTGTGAGAATACTATTCTTGGATAATCTACTTTGGTTTAACAAGGTAGATGGTTCTATCATTAACATGAAGAAAAGATAATACTGTAAATACTCAAAGTAGCATAATTAGCAAGCCATTTCACAATAATTCGTCAAAACCTGTTTCTTAAAAATCCTGAAAATAGCATGAAATATCCTTGTTAGAGCTAGAGGCTTGGGCACTTATTATACAAGCAAAAGACAGTTCCTTATTTATTTTTATATTTTTCTGAAAAATATTTCCGTCCTCCATTTTTCCAAGTTTCAAAACATTGTTGTGTTGACGCAAATTTATTGGAAATATTTGCAGCACCTACAAAATTCTCAATAAGGATAACTTATTAAATTATAATAAGCAAACCTTGATTGACAATCAGCTTCAGTCTTGTGTTGCTAACATCGTCAGCACAGCATTTTGTCCTGAAGAAGATGGCATCGGAGTTGGGAAGAAGCTCCTGTGGATGTTCGTTCATGGAGATGTAGATACTTTGGCAATTACTTTCACTACACCACCTGATCCACTCTCCTGTAAAACATAAAATTTTGTCACTATGAGTCCAATAACCATTTGAAAAGCATGTGAAATGGGAAGCCCCCGGTAAAACCAAATGAAATAACAAAAACATGTAAAAACCATGTGAAAAAGCACATGAATTAAAGAAAAATGACAAAAAACCATGTGAAAAGAGCACTTTTAGAACAGTTTTTCACATGGATTTCACACAGCTCTGGTTCATAGTGTGTACAGTAACAAAATGCGAGTAAATATGTCATGAGCTTATCATAGTGTTCAAGATACAAATCAACTCTGCATAACAACAAACTACAGTGCAGCCTGCTTAAGCGCAAAAGTAATCTGCCAACAATATCCTTTGCTCTTAACTAAAAATTGTGCACATCCCAATCAAAGAGGCAAAAACAAGGGAATTCTTACAACAGTAGGTTTGTGTGGCATAGCTATACTAGAATATAAAATCAATGGCACACAATTTGATGCCAGAAAATGAAGATATTTAGAACAATGAAAAGTAAGCACAAATGTCTTTCTGCTTAAGCCGAGCAGAAAAGTGCCGCAACACTGGAGGAGTTTGCATAATGAAAAGTAGGTCCAGAAGGCTGTAAATTAATATTGTTTCTTTGTTGTTATCTTGTTACATGGAATCCGCTTCATTCAAAGTGTCAAGAGACTGTAAAAAATCCCTCGCATTATACAAACTTCGAATTAGGAAAACTAGAAAAACAATTTTCTTCCTATGAACAACAGACAGAAGACAAGTGTGCGAGATCTAAGGAGCAAGATCGTAGTTCAAGATAGATGAATATTCAAATTACAGGTCTTTGAATTAGGCAGATTCCACTGTACTTAGTTTGCGTTCAAATTGTGAAATCCGTGTGAAAATCATGTGAAAACCATGTGCCCCGTTCACTTGATTGTTTATTCTCTTTTCTAATTCACATGGTTTCTCACATGGTGCTTCCCATTTCACTTTATTTTCACATAGTTTTGGATAAATAGTGTCAAGACACACCAACAGAGACGGGATTATGTTATACCAAATACCTATTGGAGCAGACTGACTCTGGATAATTTTAAATTACACTGCAATGCTTGGTTTAAGTCAAACTTGAATCAAATCAGAATTAAACAGTGGCTTCTATTGTTCAATGGCAGCAAGATGTTTGCAAAGAGCCTTCCACTATGATCCAAAGCCGTGTGAAATCTATGTGAAAATCATGCAAAAATTGTGTAAAAACTGCGTAAAACGCTCTTATGAATGCAAGCAAACTTTGCTGTATCAAATTGTGGCTACATAATGATAATAGTTGAGAAAATTTAAACTCGAGGCATGACATGCCATGGCTGCAGATCCATGTGGTAATCGTTGGTAGCTCAGATAACCTTTGGTCAGCCTCATTGCCAAGCAACAATCAAGCAACTACATGTTAAAGGGGCAATCACTCTTTTATCTACTAGCGACAGCCACAAATCGCACACCCTTATGCAACACAAGCTGCATGCATTGCAATTAATTTATACACAGGCTTCCTCATCAAGGAAAAGACAGGTTCCGCAGTTTTGTCATACTGTGATCACTTGCTCACACCAGCTGCCATATGATACCATAAATCCCAACAACCAAGTACCAGGGTTCCCATTTGACAGGATTAATTGATTGCCAACTATCTCGAATTTGGCTGTATGAAAATTGGCAAATAGCCTCCCAGCTTGCAAACACATTCAATTCCCAGTTGAATCTGCGTTGCTTGTTGACTAAACAGTCAATTTTGAGTCAATATCAGGTCAAATGTCAACGCAACAAAACAATAGGTCGTTTTTGAGATCTCAACCTGAATTCGACGATGTGATGTCAGCAATTGAAATTTGGTTGACTTGCCAGTCGAAACTCAACATTGGAGAATTTCAGATTTTCCCGCCATGGTCCAACACAATGGACCTGGTTTCGGATGCCGCAACCAGGCAACTCATTTGTGCGCCAACCAATCAAATTTGTGAAATAATTGAAGACGTCAATCAAAACTTTGACTGGCAAAAAATCCAAGTTTTTGACGTTCCCAATTGCCGGCTCTCTGGGCAATATCTTCTATGCAAATTAATTGAATGTATTAAATTTTTGAGGTAGAGATCAATCAATCAATCAATTTATTTATTTTCACTCATTCCTTACTACTAGATACAAACATGTAAGCCGCAGTTGCCAAAAATGGCATGTTTTACAAGAATCCGAGAAGTTAAAAATCTACTTGCAGCATAAAGTTAAAAGACGACTAAAAAAAAGAAGAGAAAAATCACACATTTAAGTTAATTCGTTGCCAGGTAAATTGTTGCAAGATTGCTGTTGTCTAAAATAGGTCGTAAACGCTGAGATTGTGTGAATGTCATGTAGCTTTCCTTTCGAATTTATGATGTTAAAAAGCCACGAAGCTGTTCTCCTTATGGAGCTCTTTCTGTAAGACGTTTTAAATTTTGCTACAATAAAATCTCATTGGGTCGCAGCTCGTGTCTTACCAGACACCATGTTGAACATGTCAGCAAGATACGTAGGGGCATCTCCGTTCTTCATTGACCAGCAAAGTTCAATGGCATTGCGTAAGCTGTAATGGCGCATTGTCGGCTGCTTGAGGTCGATCATACTGTAGGATTGAACAGATGGAAATGAATATTCCAGTCCAAATACTACACGAATAGCCCTACAGAGCGATCTGTCCATTTGCTGCTGCAGCTTTTTGGAGACAGTTGCTAGTAGGGCATTGCCAAAGGTAAGATGTGGAAGCACAAAAACTTTCAATAACGTAGTGAGCATCCGCTCTGGTAGCGACTGACGCAGTCTGGACAGGTATGACTATTTTTGTGCCACAGTGCTGCAAATGCTTTCCACGTGCTGCTTGAAAGACAATTCGCGATCGATTGTTACGCCCAGTATCTTCAAGCTGTCGCGAGGGACGATGACTGTATCTCCAATTGTCAATTAAAGAGGGGAAGGGCCAAACAGGATGCATTGCGTTTTTAGTGCATTCAGCTTGAGATCGTTGCTCGTAATCCATTCGGCTACATTCGCGATGTCGTGATTCAGTTCTTGCTGAAGAACTGCATTGTTACTGTGAGAGTGGAAAATTGTTGTGTCGTCTGCATACAGACGAGGAGTTGCCTTGCATAGACATAGGTGACCTGTGCTGTCAGAATGTGCATTCGCGCGGTCGGAATGATTTTCCATTATGGCGGCGCGAAGTGGAAATTTGAATAAAAATACCCCCCATGACGGATCTCTGTTTTCATCGCGGATTGGGTAATTCATGTGTGAACTTCAACGTGGGCAAGTTAATTTTTGCATCAGAAGACAATAACCCTTTCAAATCGCCACTCAAATGCGTTACCAGGGGCCATTCTTGCTGCCGCCATTGTTGTCGAATGCACAGTCAAGCTCAAGATTTGCTACTTCATCGTCAGATTTGAAGGACTAGAAGGTCACTTTGTTAACCCTAAGGAGGATGGTACTATTTATGTTTATTTGAGGCCAAAGATCTGAGCCTTGATTGCCCAACGGCTTGCCTTTGCATGAATTTGTTGTAGCTGGTTGAAAGGAGACGAACTGACCTTGAGCCGCTCTCAGACTCAGAGCATTCTGCAGTCTGTAGTTTGCAAGGAATTATCGGCTGACTATTGCTATTCTTTAATTCGTTGGACAAGTAGGTTGGCTGGTTTATCAATTGTGATGGCTTTATGTATGCAAAATACTGGCGGGTGTTTCCAGGAAATGTTTATTCGGCTTTCAAAACTATCAATCCGCGAGAGCAGAAATTGACAACGCGGATGTTTGTTTCGACTTTCGAAGCATAGCTTCGTCTGCCGGTGCTGCTAAAGTGATTTTGTTTAACAGTCTCAACAAAACATTGGATCAGCCTGAACACGTATGAATTGAGAAGAAACTAAAGTGACACTGGCCGTCTGTTTACAAAGGTAAGCTTTTCATTTTCGTGTTGAGTGGAAAGGCGGTGTTCGTCCGCATGCATTGTTGTCGTTCAAGACTCAAGTCGTCGCTTCACCTTCAAGTCAGGCACTAAAACCATCGCAAAATGGTTAAGTGTTTAAATACTGAAATAAAATGCACTGATCAATGAAATGGCAAATAATAATGATGCTCTGTGTGCCATCAGATGATTTTACTTTGATGTCGTAATTGCAACGGCCCCTGATTTAGCACGTTTTAGAGTATCGAAGAATGCTCTCTTTCACGGAGCGTTGTGCTGGCCGATAGTAGTAGAAATGCAATGCTGTCACCGATTTACCTTTCAATTTTTGCGAGTTTTATCACAAGCTAAACGTGTCTCAATTCTTCCTCGCTCAGCTTGTT
>OFHS01003406.1:0-17071 GCA_900245855.1 Calvadosia cruxmelitensis | reverse complement strand
AACCAAGGCATCGTGTGAAACATAACGGGGATTTGGCAGTGAAGTGTGAAGTTTACAAAGACAAACCTGAAGAGGCATAAAGGGAAGCACAATTGACTTCCTCCTTTTGATTTTCCTTGTCTGCTGAGAATTTCAATCGAGTTACAGTTCTCGGATACCGCATTTGGAAACAATTGCTTTGCTAAATGTTATTTTGCTTTCGATAGCTTGTGATCAAGGCTTATTACAGGGAAGGTGGTCACGTTCAACCTCAAACACTTTTGGAAACATTGTTCAAAAGATCAGCAGGCTAGCAATATGAATGCATGCCCAATGCATGTAGTGGCCGCAAGCCATGAATCACATCTGGCCACGAACTATATTAATCCGTGCACGTGTCGTTGTAACTCTCTCTCTCTCTCTCTTACTGATTCACAACCTTGCCTGGTCCTAGATATAGAGCTCTGGCAACAACGGTCATAAGAACCCTTCGGCCTTCTCTCCCTGTCTACGGACCAGAGCACTGCAAATACACATCAACTCACATGTAGCCTGGGACTCATTGATGTCATACAATACCCAGCGCTACATGCACAACATGCACCGCACCATCAGCCAGAAGCAAAACCATCGAATCCAAAGGCAACGGGCGCTATGAAGATAATTGGCGCGCAAAGACTTCTGTTTTTGATGAGACCATATGAGACTGAGGCCAACGGATGCTCTCCATTACCAGGGATGCTCTCCATTACCAGGGATGCTCTCCATTGCCAGGGATGCTCTCCATGGCTTGTGGAAAAAAAATGCGCCGCCACGAAGTGGGACTGCGCGTGGTTGATTTCACCATATTTGTCATGACATGTAATGTACACACTTGTATGGTTCCGACTTTCACGCAATATTTAAAAGGACAAAAACTGTGTAGCATAGAATGTCTATGCAGAGAGGGAACTCTGCCCAGCGGGTGTTTTTGCCACTTTTAAAAGATTATGATGTAAATATTGTAGCAATTAATTTTGATAGTCGTTCGATTAGGCCAGTTTGGACTGCAATATTTATTTGAATTATGGATTTTATCAGGGTTAAGGTTTTATTCTAGTAGTTGCAAGTAAAAGGTTTCAGTTAAATGTATTGAAAGACATAGAATCAAATTACACAAAAACCTTTCTTTTCTCATAGCACCTTAATTGGTTTTATTGTCGAGATAAACGTGATGACAGTAATGATATAACACAATTCGTGTGCTTAGAAGTGGCGATTTCCCCTTAAGCCCAGTTTACACGACCAATTCTTCCTTGATAAGTTTTCCTTGACAAGTTCCTTGCTGATGTAAACGCGCGAGCAAGGTTTCCTTGAAAAGTTCTTGACTAATGGCAAAGGCCCTGCCTGGGTTGCCATAGCAAGCATAATGGCTACCATCGATTGCATTACGAAATATTTCCCTGGTCATTCAAGACCTTCGGGGATATGCTTCCCATGTCTGGGAAACGCTTAATGTGTCTTTAGCATGTGGCATCGCTTCGTATATGTTATTTCACGCTTCTAGCCGAAAACAGCGTCGCCGTCGCAAATGGTGGACAAAGCCGTTCTTAATATTGTGGCATCGATCCATTGCAGTTTGCTTTTGCAACTCAATGTGCGATGAATCTTTCAACCATGGCTCGAAATCGGGTTCGATATTCAAATGCATTTCTCAAAAACGTTCTTTTAGAGTGACGTTGTAAAATCGTTGTTGCGCTGTCATAGCAACAGCCGCGTTTCGGGATGCAGAATGAGATAAACTGCATAACTTGACAAGTTTTCCTTGCTGACCCATTTACACGATCAAGTTTCCGTCCTTGACAAGGAAAACTTGTCAAGTTATTTATGTCATCCTTGAATTTGAACCAGCGTCCTTGTCAAGGAAAACTTGTCAGGGAAAACTTGGTCGTGTAAACTGGGCTTTAGTGTGTTTACAGGATGAATTATGTGATGCTATAGGGATTTTAAGAAAGAATTTCATCGACCTATAGAGAGCCACAATCGTAAAAGAAAATGTAATTAAATGTGATTGGGTGATATTCGAAAATCGTACTGTCTCTCTCTGAGGTTTTGTACAGTTTCTCTTCTCTATCGTTCTATACTTTCTCAAATTTGTTTATATTGGCATTGATGAAGTCCTTTGGTTCATCTGGCGTAACTTTGTTGTACTTGCGTTATACACCTCTGTAGAGCAGCCACCTGTGTATAAATGCTACTCTTCATATCCACAGAATAACGCTTCCTATAGAAATCAATCTGAACAGAATGGCCACCTGTCTATAAAAGGTCATTTCTTCAGGTCCCAGAGCTGCACATTAATAGACATGTTTCACTGTAAAATAAAACAGTTGAACAACAACAAAAGCATCAGCATCCATCAGTTTGTGTTACACAGGAGTAGAATAATCACTGGTTTTCTTACCAGAAATAACCAAAGCGGGTTCTTTAAGTTTGAGTTTGGTTTCCAGGTAAATATAAACTTTTGGAATATCAATCTCGAATCCCATCGACACCTCAGTGAGGTTAATATTATCACTTAGAATAATTTCCATGACAAATTTTCCTTGAATTCCAATCTTTTCCTTAGATATTTGAGCAGTTAGCAAAATGCTGAACTTTGGACCAAGTTTTTCCCGAAGGAATCTGCAGATGAAGTTATCGTTGCAAAGTTTTGCATTCTTCGTCGAATTGTCTTGTGGCCCTTTGTACAACGCTTGCAGAGTAAGTCCTATTAGATAATAAAACAGATTTTGTCTCCATAAGTAAAGAGGCAAAAATAGGCCCAATTTACAGGCTAAATAATATTGCATACGAGAGGGACTTATGAAGTTTAAGCCCTATCGGAGCTAAATACACTTGGATTCTTATCGATCAAATATGAAAGGGTTTATATTAAAAGCAAAACAAAAATAATGTGTAGAAAACAGAGTATTTTCACAAGCTACCATTTTGGAAAAAGCAAGTGCTCTATGAGGAAGGTTGATGTCTCTGACTTTGAAATAGAGAGAGCTGGATTTGATACTAATGCATATCTTCAAGCTGTGCTACTTTCTATAAAAATATACTTCCTGGTTATATTATGGGCCAGAAACCCAATTTCTTTGCTATTTCAAGCCCTCAGAAGGCTCTGGTCTGTCCTATAATGGTAGCTCGTAAAAAGGTCTATTGAAAAATAGCAACACTACAAACTGTAAATTACTGATCAAATGAGAAGAATGCATTCTGAAGTTATATCCTGCCAGTCTTCAGTCATGGCAACGACAGGAATAAATAGAAACAGCATATTTCTAAGTTGCTGCTTATGACATGAAAATTGCAAAGCAATCGCTATTTTACTAATTTTAAATTGATTGATTTAAAAATAATTAATTATATATTATCAGTTAAAGTTAGACTAATTACTAATAATTAATTGTAACCTTACTAACTGTACTTGTAAGTCGCAGGTTTAATTTTAATTAATTACATTGTTTGCTTTCAATTAATTTTAGAATGTTAATTTGTGCTACTTTATATAAATTGCATAAAATATTCAACCTTCACGGACAATGAGTTGCCATTTTAGTATGTTTAGTTATGATGATTTATGTGAACATTTTCTTACCTCTCGTGACATTGATACTTTTGAAATCAAGAAGATCTGAATAGGGATCCTCTCGCTCTTTCTCTTCTGCTTCCTTTGTATCCCCATCCAATTGTTTACTTTTCTCTTTCTCTTCATCTGTTTGCTCTACATCGTTTTCATTCCCGGTTGGAAGCTCTGAATGATGTTTGTATTTATCAGAGAGTATATCAAGTTTACTCAAAGCAGCCATAGTTTTTGTCGTTTTCGATAATCCTTTTTCCAAACTATGTTCATTATTATTTTTGTTCTCATTTTCTTTTTCTTCTTCGTCTGGTTCCTTGTTTTTGTTACTGTATATAGCAACTGAAATTACAAGAGAAACGAATCACATATCGGTCATCATTCACTCTTCTTTTGCTCCCGTGTGATCCCATGGTAGAACTATCTGCCTGATAATGCTGTCACTGCGCCAACATTGTCTTCTTTTGAGTGTGGTTTAGACAAAATACATCAAGTAAAATATTGTAAATTATCATAGGCCGTGCGGGTTTGATATTTATATCCTGCTTTTGACTTTCGTACTGAATCTACCAAACTTGTATGAGCGGTCACCTATAGAGCAACGACTTGTGTATAAAGGTCACTCTTTATGTTGCCGATCGTTCGGTGTAGAATACGTTTTTTCCTCCACTTATGATCATGTGAATATAATGCGGACAGTTTACGTCATCTTGGCTCAGCCCGATCTACTACTCAGTTAGGACAATCAAGCCGAGGAAGAATTTTACTTCGGGAAGTTAACTTTGTTGGTATTGTTCCGCAAGCCTACGCCATGTGTCTATGTACTGTATAGCTAAAGTCTGCTCCACTGTGAAATGTTCCTGTCATTGTGTTTGGAGTAGAACGACCGTAGATGTTTTTTTAAAGGTTTGCAGGAGTCACAAAAAATTACGAGTTGCATGTTCTTTTGAGTCATTGCCCATTGGGGACTTCAGGGGACATGCACAACGTACTCTTCCGAGGTGACAAGGCGTCCTTCGTACAACCACTGCTAGACGAGTCTTAGGTAAGTCCGTTCAGATCTAGTAGTTAAAAGTCTGGTTCTTGCCTTGATAAAGCTAGGAAGAATGTATTGGAAGTTTAATCATCTCGTGTGATAGCAAAATATGGGGTTCTTACAGTCCGCCTCATCCCTTGGCTATTTCTATTGTACACTTCATAACCCTAAAAAGACATTTTAAATCGAATTAAAACTGGACAAATGGCTACCTGTCTATAAAGGTCAATTTCCTCAGGTCCCAAAGTAGACTATTGTAAACTGGTTTCACTGCATGCAGCTTTTAGCTTCTGGGGATTCACTTGGATTGTTCACAGAACTCACATATGATACTGCCAATAGACGTCTATTGAAAATTGGATATATTTTAAAGACACATACATGCCAATCATTTTTTCAAACAAAATATCTTCATATCAACGAATTGTACTACCGATTTCTATTATACACAGACTTATTCTACCACAAGAGATGCGAAATTGAGAAAGACTTCTGGAAAATATGCTCCGTAAGCTCGCGAGAGATTTTATGGAATACAAAGTCGTGAAAACTATAGTACACTACTTACAATAATTATGTTGTTTACAATCAAATTTGAAATTTGCAATATTTAAAGATATTTTGAGCTGTTAGGGTAGTGCATTCCAAATCCTGACACAAGTAGACTGATTACATGTTGTCATCATCATCATCAGTCAATTTATTTATTTCTCGTATTCAACTGAAATACATGCATGTAGCCAGTTGCCAATATATGGCACGTTTTACAGAATGACGAGTTCTAGAATTTAAAATTAAAATGATTAAAAAATAGCTTAAACAACTATATAAGATCTATTTAAAAAGGCATGCGTTAAAATAGGGTATAAAAAGGGGACGGAGATACATATTATAAAGGCCGCAGTAAAAATAATCTTGGTCTACCATCGCTTTAATGGAGTACTGCAGTCAGGTTGACGCCATTGACTCTCTTTTTAAAATCTCTCTTGCTGCTGCTGGCACAAATGTCGGGATACACCTGGAGGTTGATGTATGTTGTACTGCAGTAGGATTCGAGGATACTTAGATTGAAATTGCATAGATAAAATTCTACATTCGATTAATGCTACTTATGTTTAGGGCTGTAAAATTACTCGTACATCAGTAATCAATCACTACCAAAATTATTTTGAATTGAAAGTAATTAATTCATAGTCAATTGCTTAAAATTAAAAGTAATTAATTACTAGCTAAAAATTACTTGACAAAAAGTAATCTGCAATCAAATTACTAATTACTTTTTCTTTTAAAAAAGTCGCAAAAAAATGGGTCTTTACAACAATCACAGTTGCAAATTGTTACAAGACTGGCTAACTGCTTTTTGAAATCAAAATTCTGTTCCCAAGTTTTGATTTCCTTCATGCAGTAAGTATAGCAAGCTTCCGACTTCTGTATAGATCTTCGCAAGTTCAACAGCTCACCAGTCAAAACAAATAAGTATTGACTATTTTAAGGAACCTCTTGGGAAGAGTTCGCTGTTAACTGTGGAATTGATTTTTCTGTAAGGAATTTAACCATGTCCAGGTAATTCTGGGAGGGCAACAATGAAGGCTCGTTAAGTATAAAAGTTGTTCTACATCAAGCTATCCTCATCGCAGTTGGCTTGTAAGTCGAGGTCAACCACATTCAATAGAGCTTCAGCACTCAGATTGCAGCTCACAAAACGAAGAGAAATGTTCTGATCTTGTTGCCGTGGAATCGCCATGACTAAAGCAGGTCTAAACCAATAAAATAGCATGCGATAGTAATTTGTAATTCGCTGTTTTGAAGAAGTAGTGTGCTACTCAAAAAGGTAATTAATTACCAATTCACTACTTTTTTAGATAAAGTAATTAATTACCAGTCCAAATTACTAAAAATGTAATAAGTACGAGTAACACGTTACTTTAGTAGTGAGTATTTACAGCCCTGTTTATGTTTTACCTGCAGATATTCCAGAAAGCCAGACATCAAGTTCAACAGATTCATTAGACACACTTTTCACAATTTCATCTAAGCTAATGTCAGCAATCATGACTCCAAAGGCAAATCCAACACCGTTGGATTTATCGTTTTTCCAAACGAGAGCGTTGAGATGAACACTGTCGAATCCAAACACCACTGGTGTACCCGAAAGCCTATTAGAAGAAATAACATAATTAAGATGTAATTTATGCTAAGCTGTGCGAAAATTACATCAATGTATGTAAATGCACGACTATCATATATGAAATTAATTTGCAATCAACTGTTTACGTATATGCATACAGCAAGCATCCTCTGCGTGTGCCACACTATGAACTGATACCATGTGAAATTCATGTGAAAATCATGTGAAAAACCGTGCGAAAAGTGCCCTTTGTAAATGGTTTTTCACTCTCTTTTCTAATTCACATGGTTTTTCACATGGTGTTTGAAATTTCACATGATTTTTTCACATGGTAATTTCCATTTCACATAGTTTTCAAATGGTTTTCACATGATTTTCACAGGGCTACCACATGGTTTTCACATGGTTTTCACATGTGGTTTTCACGTGGTTTTCACACATTAGTTTTCACATGGTTTTCACATGGTTTTCAAATGTTTTTCACATGGTTTTCACACATTAGTTTTCACATGGTTTTCACATGGTTTTCACATTGTTTTTATATTGTTTTCACATGGTTTTCACATGGTTTCACATCGTTTTTACATGGTTTTCACATGGTTTTTAGATGGTTTCCGCATGGCTTGCACATGGTTTTTACATTGTTTTCACATGGTTTTGGATTCACAGTGTCAGAGAGTACCTGGACGTATTTAAGAAGATTCGTGATGGACACCACCCTAACGAAATAGTTTGGGGTTCAACACTGTTTGCTGATGTTTCCTGAACCATCCAACGCATTTCACTTAGTCTATACAGCGTATTTACGCAATGATACCATTTAAAAATATATTTAAAAGTTTGTGGATACAACATCCGTTTTTCTTAATGCAGGAAAAGGCCATTTTCAACGGATACCATTTTGGAAAAAGCAAGTTCATTATGGGGAAGGTTGATCTCTCTGACTTCGAAATGGAGAGCTGGATTTGATACTTCTGCAGAAAATCAAGCTGTGCTACTTTCCTTATAAAAGTATAATTCCTGTTAGTATTATGGGTCAGAAACCCAGTATCTTCGATACTTCAGGAAATCAACATGCCTCACAATACACTGGTCTGTCCCATAATGGTAGCTCGTGAAAAAGTTTTTAACAGTCAAAATCCGCTGTAAAGTTCTACGCATACCTTTCTTTTAAAAGTGCATATAATCAAACCTGTATTAGCGGCCATCTCTATAAGGCAGCCACATGCGTATAAAGGTCATTCTTCAAAGCAATATGGACAGGAAGGCCACCTGTTTATAAAGGCCATCTTCCTCAGGTCCTAAAGACAGATTTCATTGTACTGATACTATCTAAATCACATGTTAAAAACATCTCATGAATGAAGTACAATTACTGTTTTTGAAATTTCTGGCACCTCTCTGTGTCTTTACAAAGCAACGAGGAACTAGTTTTCTCACCTGAACTCAGTGGAATCACCTAGCTGAAGACCAATGGTGAGATTCAAAATTCTCATATCACCGAATGTTGGAATGATATCGACCAATGGTGAACCTCCTGTTAAAGCTTTGGCAATCGTTTTCATGGATACATTGGCAACTTGCAATTCCACATCGAAACCATCCGAACTTTTCTTCAGGGTGATCAACGTGGATGTATTGAACAAGGAAACATTTGTTGCAGCAGAGAATGTCCAATCACCTTCTGATGTCCGATTTGCTATAAGTTCAATTTCGTTCACTTCGAAAATGTCTTTTACAATTGTAAACTTTGGCATTATGACTTGCCCGAGAAACGACTTATTGAACGGATTGTAGTAGAATTCTTTCACTTTGACTTTCCTCAAGTACTCTCCTAACTCTTTCGGCAATGTGACTTTTGAGTTGGCACTCATACACTTCAATGCTTTGACGAGATCTAGATTGGGTTCTTCGGGAAATACGTACTCTAGTCCTGATTCAGTAGCTTCTACAATAAATGATATGTTCCTTTCTTTATCATGTGGATTTCCAGGAAGCAGTTCTATTTGCGTCGTACCTCCACAGCCTTCTAGAGCAGTTTCAATTGGAAGTGGCAACAAGAGCCTTATTCCTTTTTTAAGAGCAATAGGGCCTATACCTTGAGTAAAATTAGTACGTATTGATTTCAAGTATGGATCGTTTGATGGGAAAAACGGATATTTCTTAAGGACAAGAAAGTATGGTCCATTGAAACTTTTCAAAATCGGCAAATCTGTGACATTGTGTGATGGTGCTATCGACCTCATTAATTGCAGTGGCAAAGGGTGATGTTTCCATTTACTTGGATTCAAATATATAACCATTGCTGCTGATGGTTGTCTTTGCACAGGACCTGTGCTAATAAGGAAACGAACAGTGGCGTGTTGGTATATTCCTACGTCGGTAACATTCCCAATCATGATAAACTGGAAATTTTCATATCCGGTCCAGGAACCATAAATTACGCCATTCAATGGGAGATTCAGAAACTTTGTAACATTTGTAACATCAGTACTATTGCCAAGAGAAGGGAATGTGCCGTTGTTGGGAAGAAACTCTTCTAAAAATGAAATAGATTTGATTCCATTGAACCTTGTGATCGAGCTGAATTCCACTCTTCCTTCCTGCTTGTTTATACCGATGGAAAGAAATAAATCACCGATTTTGAGCTTCCCGGTTATGCTGATATGCATTGATTGAAGCTCGATCTTCTTAAGTGACAACTTAATTTCTGCCGTTATATTTTCTAATGCTATATTCCAAAAATCCAGAGTGTAAAAGCCGATTCCCTTGCAATAAAATGATATGCTACTATTCATTTTATGGAAAGAAAACTTCTGAACCAGCAATTTCTCAGGAATTATGCTCAATTTGCTAGCCTCTTTGATATCCGTTGCATCATTCTCGTTTGGGTCAAAGTGTTGAATCAAGCTGTTGATATTTAGATACTTATCGCATTTTCCAGAAAAGTTTGTGATTTCAAGTATTTCAGTGGTACTCGTTACATCAACAGAGCATTTTTCGGAAACTTTCAATGCTTTAACTGCAGTCTCTATATCTCGGTAGCCATCAAGCGTCGACCAGAATTCACCATCATCTGTCAGAGGAAAATACGCAAGGTTATATAATTTAATTTACAAAATTAACAATCAACATAGTGGTATAGAATTGTTAAGCATAATTATATTTCAGAATTATCGACAGCCATATTATACGCAAATGTCTGTCGGTTTGTAAGTTTGTGTGTTTGACTGTTTGTCTGTTTGTTTTATTGTATGTTTGTATGTTTGTTTATTTGTTTGTTTGTAAGTACTAAACCGGATACCTGCTACTCAGTTACAAGTATGGGCGGCAAACTTCCAGGGAAAAATGTAGGCCTTTGTTTAGCACACTTTTCCAGATGCGCGTTGTTTAGCCAGCTCTGAAAGCAGGTCAAAGTTGAACAATGCAAATTGGCGAGAATCTAACGGCGGAACCCTTTTTTAAAAGGTTGCGTTGAAGCCGAGCTATCTTTTTCTTCAAGCTTGAGGAAATTATCGGCGTGGAATGGGTACCACGAATTCGCTGTGCTTGCCGTGGCAAACCGTTGTGCTCGAATGGTTGGATAAGAATCTATTTCAGTGTCTTGAGAGCCGTGGTATGTTGTCGTTGCTCGATTATTTTTTTTAATTTTGAACATCTGGAACATTTTTTAATATATGGAAACCATTTTGGAAAACTTATGGAAACTTCCAAATATCATATAACAACAATTCTATGCCATACAGGACTGTACAAATGATCAAATTTTAAGATCAACGTCTCGATTTTTGCCACGTCTTTTTCTTTGCAAATTTGAATGTCTTGCTACTTCACATTTTAAATCATTGGATGGCAGTATACTGTACTTTGGTACATTATGATAACGGCAGCTGAAAAGACTCCTGACGCTTGTGTTTGTCTGTGAATTTCGTACTGTGTTTAACTGAATATTAGTGAATGCTTAAAGATGCGTCCATGTCCAAGAAATACGCTGAAGTTAACAACAATAAATAAATCTATAATTTTATAAATCGGTTTGATTTATCCAGACAACACAAAAAGTTCACATTTTCAGCTCCGGATTCTGAGCATCGACACGTATGCCTTTTTCGATTTTTGTTTTCATTAACTGTCAAAGATTGTCTCAAATGGAAGCTGAAAAGACTCCTGACGCTTGCGTTTGTCCATGAGTTTTCGTACTGTGTTAAACTGAATATTCATGCGCCCATGTATTAAGAAAGCTGAAGCAGTTGAGCTGAAGCTATCAAATATACATCTAGATATAAAGAGAGAGTAAATGTCCATAAAACTCATTACGCAATCAGTTTGATATAATTATTTCAAACAAAAGTTCACAATTCAAACGTAATCTTTCAAGGCATTAATAGCAATGGTATTTATTTATCGCAACAACAAAACCTTAAACTAAAGCTTTTGACCGAAAATCAGAATTTAACTTAATTTGCAAAATATTTTAAAACTTTTGCAAAGATTCGTATCACAGAGAAATAATTCATGTCGAAGTAAATTCAAATTGCTATGGTTCGAGCATCATTCCTATCCGTGAGCAACTCATCAACGTCCTATTTTAAATTTACTTACTTATAACTTGCGATTTTCCAACAGTTTCAACGATATCCGACTGGGATAGGTTACGTAGCTGTTTCAAATTTCCATCTGCCGGTAGAAACTGCGAATAGTACGCTCCAGAAAGCATATCATCTTGGATGGTACATTCGACACTGGACAGAACAGCAATGAGAGCTAAAATTTGCCAAACCATTCCTATAAAACGAAAAAAAAACCTTCGATTGTTACGTAACCTAAAAAACAATGTTGAATTGTCTCTCCAAGCTCATATTTTTCTAATTTGCCTATACTTTAGTTATCATTTTCGCCACAGAAGCTTGACGGTGTGGTCTAGAGGATAGTACGAGTGGCAAAAAAGTCAGGCGTACCGGGTTCGACTCCCCGTCCATCCGACACACATACATTCGTTGTCTTCTGTGGTTTCAATGGACGGCCAAGCGCAGTCCCAATGCATCGTCTTCATCATCATAATATTTATTTCCTGAGGGGCACCTGATAAGTCAGTGACTTCTCTCACTCAGGGCCCTCACAACACTCAAATCACTTGCAATACAACGAAATAAAAATGTACAAGTAATTAACTAAAATTGAATAAACTACAATAGGTTACAGTTATTTCCTAAACTGTTTATCTATATCTACTGTAAAACAAACTGCTTGCTAAAATGTAGGCCTAATAGTGTTATTTGAAGTTTACCAATACATTATACTATATTAAAATAATAAGCGCGACAGTTCATTTTAGAAGTGTTTAGACTCGCACAGTCTCTTAATTATACTGGCAGCGAGTTCCACAAATTGGCACCGCTGATCGACAACCTACGCTCGCCAAGCGCTGTCTTGCACGGAGGCACAGCTAGTTCATTGTTCGTTGAGCTTCTGATGTTCACACGATGAGTTTGTTTAACAATCACAAATAGACTGCTCATTGACGCTGGTGCGAGTCCATTTAAACACTTAAAAACTGTAACAGCCTGGATGTAGAGATGCCTCTGTTTTAAAGGCATCCAGTTGAGTTTCTGGAACAGTGGGGCAGAGGGAGCTGTCGATTCCCTGTCCAGAATGATCCTCGCTGCACGTTTTTGGAGCTTGGCCAGGTAATCCACGATGGGGGAGTGACTCCAGATCGTCGAGCAATGGTCGAGGTGCGGTAGGATGTAGGCACAGAAATATAGTTCCCTGGAGGCGATGGAGAGATACTTTTTGATTCTGCAAAGCAGTCGCAGGTGGTTGGTAACTGTCATGGTAACATCGTAATGCATGACGGGATACAAATGTTTTTAGGCACGTGGTTTTGAGCTGAAATTTACACATTTGACTGCCAAGAACACTCCCTGAAATTGACCATCATTGAAACCAGTACGGCTGATTGCGTTACATACAAAACAATTTTCTGACGTCTTCACCTTTGGCAGAGGTCAACTCACTTATATACCAACATGCAATGGGACTGCGCATGGCTGATTGTTGACGGTTCGTTTTTTGAGCCATTGGTTTATTGAGCTATACCATTGGTGCTGTTGATCTTATAACATCTAGGCAGTATATTGAAATGATAGTCCCTGAAATTAACTTCCGCTAGCATTTCCTCAGCCTTTCTCTCTCACACAATCTACAAATTCACATGCAAAGGGTGGAGTTTGTGCTAGAAAAGCTAGTCAATTAAGTAAACTATATTTCTAACTATTAAAAGATTATACACATCCATAACTACTAATACTATCTACAATTAAATACATAAACTAAACCTGGTTAAGCTATTCACAAATAAAAAGCTAGTTCTATTTGATATGTTGAAATATCTTATTCCTTTGTTAGAAAGCTGATATGAACAAGTCAACGGTCTTACAGAGTAAGATTCTGGCAGCACAATAATTTATAGTTTATGGAGTCAAAACTTACCCCCTTTGTTCTGCATTTCTGAAACTAACTAACACATAAACATTTCTTCAAAGAGCAGCATCATATTACCCTACTACTACCCACGACGATTTGACGATAACGAGACTGGAACAAGATTACATAAGTGATGTTTTCAAATAAACTGTTCGCTTGAAAACGCTTGAAATGAACCAACAGGTGTGGAAGTTGTTTGTAACCATTGCTTGGAAAATTTGTTATCAGTGCAAGCGATCAAAAGGTTTGCAAACAACTTGTTAGATTCACTTGCTACGTTTGTCGCTTAGAGCCAGCAACACACATGACGTAAATACATGGAGCTAAACCTCTGACAAGAATAAAGGTATTTATTTCGAAATGACGAATAGATTATTAAACTGATTCGGAAAGATTGTTTAAATAAATTTCTGTTGTGCGCAAATAAGGAATGTAAGAAGGGAACTCCCCCTTCTTAAATAATAAAATAATCAGAGCTAAAAGAAACTAACGGAATCAAGCAAATGACTAAAATTATCAAACGGAACAAACTTACATCAATACATTATCGTAATCGCTTTTGTCAAATTTGATCCTGGTGATAGGGGCTGCCGTTCAGCTATAATATAATAATGATAATTTATTTACTTATATAGCGCTATTTCCAATCTGGTTGCTCAATAGCGTTTTAAAAGTGTGAAGCTAAATCTAATGTGCAACTAAATATATATATACAGAGTAAGGAAACCGCTTTGATAAAATACAAAAATTCAAAAACAACAACAGTTGAACGCCCCACAAAGACATAGAAGTATCTGCAAGAACTTTTCGGGATCAAGCGACTAACTAACGGATCATACGAACGAAGCGTAGATCAAAACAGTTACTTTAAAATGTGCTTTCATTGGGGAGCTATTGTTCAGATACTTCAACCCAAAGAAACATAATAAATATCAGCAAAAAGCAATGAGATTATATTAATAGATAGATGGATAGATAGCTAGATATATTTGAGCATGTTCAGAAACATACAGAGATGCAAGTTTGATAATACTAGAGAAAATAGATGATAGAGGTCATCCCATACTCTAAGCACTGTGCTTGTTTGTTCGAAAGACCTATAATTTACATTCATATAACATAATTCACATTCATATAAAAAGACTAACCAAACTGAGTACATAATACAGATGGAAGTAATAAAAACGTTGATCGGATAAGAATACACATAAAGATACGTGCGATGAGAGCTCGAAACAACTCGGAACGATTTGACCTCTCATATCAAGATAGTTGCTTGCAGAGCCGGTTTCAACAAAACGATTAGGAAGTATGTACAGTAGCATTAAAGTGCTACTGCCACCAAAATCGATATTTCACATGTGCATAGAGCTCAAAGAGAAAATACGATTGGCAAAAAACATTTTTCAACTGCGACATCGAGAACAAGAGATATCGAGCTCTGAACATCGACTTCTGAGAATATTTACTACCAGTGAAAAGGGGGCGGAGGTCGGAATCGCTAACAAAATTAGCAAGGGAAATTTTCCATCTTTCAACTTCAAAATTCGCGCTGCCGTTCTCGCGCATTAGACAGAAACCATTTTGACACACAGTAATCTCACATCTATAGACTTGCGCTGCATGCCTAAAATTGTTCGTCTTGAAGCAGGTTTAGCATAGTAAACTTTGTATTTTTTTTCCATCTCGATCGCATTTTTCCTATGACTTCGTGCTGCTTTGACGGAACTCGCTTCTTCAAATCTCAAGTGGCTGTGGTCAACTTTCCTAATCACGCAATCTGTGATCTTTCCAGCAACCGAGACCTTGTCGAAAATAGCCCTGCAACACCATTGGTAACACCTTTTATAAAACGTTTTGCATGCATCGAATGCGTTCTCGCAATATGATTGGTCGAGGGCAGTGTTTGGAACTGGCGTTGGAAATGACCCAATGTCGGGGTTTTGACCTTCCCGCCAACACTATTGGTGGATCGAACAATAGCCTGTCGATGTTTCGGGGGGTATAACTGCAACTCAAATACAATTTACTACCATATTTCCTAGGTTGATCGTTTTATAAAAAGGATACCACACGCTCAGGCGTGTTTGGATTGCGTGATACCAACACTTGGGAATGTTAGTGTAACACTCGAAAAGCTGAGCGTGTGGTAACCCTTTATTCGCAATTACCTAAAACACACGATGGTATTTCGATCGGGCGCTTTGCTGTATTGTTATTAATAATTTATAAAATATGTTATTATTATCCACATATTGTAATGAAATATTTATACCTGTTTGTATCTTCACCATGAAAGAAAGCTATTGTTGCTTGCTGGTATTGATAAGTATGATGATGATGTTTGTTTTCTTTTATTATCAATATACCTCAATACAAGTGTGCGATAAGTACATACAAGACGAATTAACAAATTAATTCAAAGTCGCAAGACTATATAGAAATGATTACAAAATGTACTACAATATTACAAGGTCATAAGAGCATAAAATCTAAAAAAGGTTATTCTCTCGTATTTCGATGATTATGATGATGATGAAGATGACTACAAGTTAAACTTTTAAGAATGAATATACGAAAGTTTAACTTGCAGTCGTTAGATGAAAGAAAAGTTTTGATGGATATACTGCTTCCTTCATCGTATTGTTTATGGCACTGTTGATATGAGAATATCGAAATTAATATATAGCATCTACAAACTCGCGGACAGTATGTTCAATATTGTACATGCCTCTTTGGGTCTGAAACGTGCTGTTATTCTGTGGATTTGCCTTTTGACGATGTGCACCACCTCTTCAGCCTTTATTGTGCATGGTTTAAGTTGCTCAGTCATTTTCTTATGGTCACAAATATCACGCAGCCATGAAATTTGCTAATGCTAGCATTTTGGAAAACCCTCCCGTTTGCACACTTTACGAGTTGATTTCGTGATAATTACGAGGCATCGCATTGAGGAGGTTTGGGACAATAAACTGAAATTTCAAAAACATATGAATTGAACAGATTTTGGATATGTTGTAGGCAGAAGCTTGTAGAATAAGAATGAGAAACAAAAAAGTGAGGTCACCGTATTAGTTGGGGCAGAAATTGGGGGCAAATAACCTCTACTTTATGGGGTCAGAATTCTAAGCATACCAGTCAGGCCGGTAACCTGTCATCTTTCAAACTACAAATCTCTCTTTAATCACAACAATGTAGACAGGCATCAGCTTTTACATAATGTAAAAAGGAAAAGATAATCTTGAAATAGTTATTAGTTGCAGCAACATTTTTAACATGCTTACTTATGATCGATTGGCATGTAACAAGTACGTATTTGAACTTCTTAAAAACGTATGATATTGTTCAAATTACAGCTAGGTATTCATTATGAAGTGTGCTATTTATTGCCAAAATAAAATGTGGGGGTGTGTGTATATTTTAATTGAATTCGTAGCCAATATGAGCAGCGTTGCTCGTTTACATTGGGACGAATAATACAGAACTACAAACAAGCTATACATTTACACATAACGAACTACAGGACATGCTACAATTAAACATAAAGCATTAAACACTAGGTTAACATAATTGAATACAATATACTGGATGTTTCTATTTTTAAACATTAAAACGAGGGAAACCTCAGCTATCTCAACCAATTCGAATCTAACAGCGCTTTTTTCTCCCAATCGAGAGCTGTAATGTGTTTCCAAGCTGAGTTCTTAAACTGTTCCACTGTTGTATCTTTAAGGGAGACTGGCAGATGGTTCCACACTCGCGTAGCGACTGCTACAAAAGACCATTGCATCGAGAGAATGCGGCTCTTTGGTGCAGTTAAGCGGATTGGTCTGTC
>OFHS01003405.1:0-17074 GCA_900245855.1 Calvadosia cruxmelitensis | reverse complement strand
TAGACAGGTGGCCTTTCCGTCCAGGTTGATTTCTATAGAAAGTATCATCAATTTGAGGTGATGAAGAGTGGCCTTTGAAGACAGGTGGCCTTTCTTTCCAGGTTGATTTCTATAGAAAGTATCATTTCTATAGAAACTATCATTTTGGGGTTATGAAGAGTGGCCTTTAAAGACAGGTGGCTGCTCTATAGAGGTGGCCGCTAATACGGGTTTGACTTTATATACTAATGATATTCCCGGTTAACCTCCCACTGCTGGTGCAGTTAACACATTGGAAATCAAAGCAAATTGAATTAGCAAAGCCAGCAATCCCAGCCCTTCTTCAATAGGGTGATCAAAGCATGGAATGTTCTACCGGAAGAAGTGGTAACTTCTACCTCAACGACTTTCTTCAATTGTACACTCACACTTGATATGCTTTGAATGTCATTTTTTGTTTACCGTCCTAATTCAACTGTATAGTATAAGTGCCTTAACGGCCTTCTATACAGTGAAACCTGTCTATAACGGTTACCTTTGGGATATGAGAAAACTGACCCTTACAGACAGGTGGCCTTTCAGTTCAGGTTGAGTTCTAAAGAAATTGTTATTTTGGGGTTATGAAGAGTGGCCTTTATACAGAGGTGGCTGCTCTATAGAGGTGGCCGCTAATACAGGTTTGACTGTAATTGTATTCCTTGATAAATCTTTCCAAATACATCTGATGGCAAATGGCACTCAAGCAATAGGGACATCATAAATAAGCCTCCTTACCATGTTTTCCGTTGGTTCGACCCTTGATACTTCGACGCAGGACAGTTTTTCTAAACTCGTCTCTCCGCTCACAACATCATCTTCTCTTTCGTTGCTTTGAAGACTGAAAGTGATTTCAGCCAAGGTTCTATGCTTCGAATAACGATCACAGATGCATACCGTTGCTAATAACGACCGTCCTATCACATCCGGTCGCTGAATGTCAAATTCGCACATTTCATCCAAGTCCACGTGGGAAGCAACGGGAACGAGGCCAGTCTCGAAGGCGTTTTTTGTATCCGGCACAAGAACAAGCACAACATACAAGAACCCATTTTGAACGAGGCTGGCCTCCACGTTGCCAAGCAACACTTCCTTGATGGCTATCTGGAGTTTCTCGCGATGCGTGTAGTAGCGTGCCGTCAATTCGAGTCGACCGAGACTCAACCTCTGCAGTTCCTCTTCTTCGATTGGTTCAAGAGCTGGTTGCCTATAGTAACGAAGCCTCGACCTGGCTCTTTGAAACTCGGCATCTTCTTCGTCGGCCGATGAAAACGAGGAGTAGCTGTTTGCTCGAAACTTACCACGTTTATTCTTGCGCCTGCTCTTTTTCGTTTGCCATTTATATAATTGAATGATGCAGATGGCCAACGCGATCAGAGTCAGGAAGCTAGCAACGACGATGAGGGTAATGAACCCTTCCGTCGACACTGTTGACGAAACCAAGACAGAGCAATATATATTAATTATAACAGCAGAGTGTGGTGTAGCGTGAAGTTAGCATCTTCTGACACTGCAATGTAGAGTGCTCGATGCACACGTGCAGAGCACTGAATATATTATTGGCTCTAGGAAGAGGCAATTATTTCCGTGACTGTAAGTTTCACGCAAGGGCATTCTTCAGACAGTTGTATTCAGTCTGCATCAGTATCAAATCCATCTTTCTCCATACTCCGAAATCAGAGAAATCAACCTTCCCCAGAATGCACTTGCTTTTACTAAGATGGTAGGTTGTGAAATTTGTCTATTTTAAGTAAAGTCTCAATTATGATCGTAACTTATGACGCTTAGCCCATTCTATATTGCTCGTATTTCTACCATTGATGATCTCGCTCGAGTTATATTATCCTTCGAGTGCAAAGCAGCTACAAAATTCTTACAAAAAGTCATTTACATGTAAATGTGATGTAAATGTTATTTTGTTTAATGAGCCAATGGCTTGTTTCCCTTGGAGCACTTGACAATTAAAACGACAGAAGACATAACGAAAACATGTGTCGGCTGGACCGGGAGTAGAATCTGGGACGTCTGAATGGCAGCCGCACATACTAGTATATAGCCACTAAACCACTCCGACACATTGGTACTTCATGCCTGCATGCTTTTGCACAGTTAATTGGCATCACTTCAGTACCAGTGTACTCACGAAACGTGACGAAGTACAATATATACAAATCAACTTCATAACATTGGTTCGATTTGTTCAAATGAAGGCGCTTCTTTTGTTTGTCCGACAGTAAACCAGTGCTGAACGGGGTCAACAGGCGTGAGAACCACTAGGCAAAGCACAAAATAATCTTCTTGCTTGAAGCACGCAGCCTTGACTAAATATCAACGTTAGACTCGCTGTTTTGATCACAGCATGAATCCTGGTTTCTCTTCTTGACATTACTAAGATCGAATTTTATCCGGATCAAGAAGAAAATTCGGATTAACTGCGATCTTGTTCGATTTGCGTGACTCAACTGATCCGTTAAAGATCTGAAGAATTTTGTCATTTTTTCGCCAGTTCTGGATACTTCAAACAAATTGTGAGCATTTCTAGATTCAGTCCGGTTTTGTGCCCGCAATGTGGCTTTTAAAGTTATCTTAACAAGCTATCGTGTTCCTTCAACAAAGGCGAAATTCCTTAGAAGTTGCTTGACAACCGCGGTATGAAAACTACAACTGCTAACTACAACTCGACACACCCTATACCAAGGTCATAAAGTTGAAGCTATGGTGACACACCAGCACATTTAAAGGTTTTGAAAAAAGAATCTGTCGATTAACTTTCAGAGATGAGATCTCGCACAGTTGATGGAAATCAACTCATAGTTCAACAGTATAGTGATATGAAATCTATCAGTTGTTAGAACCTAAATAATAATTTATTTGATATAAACTACAACGTAAGTCAGTTTAATCATACAACTCGAAGCTCAACTTCAATGGCAACAAAGTCGATAAGATTGGAATACGTACGACCGAATTTCGATAGCGCAGTGCTATCATTATCCGACATGATGAATCGTTTTTCACTGTAAGCATTAATTCCTTCCCCGAATCATCGTGATTTCAAAAGGGCAATTGGAATGCTGGATTTCGCTTCCTAACACCACATGTCGACGGTACAAGTGTCGCGGCTGAGAGCTCGACGCTCCGATAGCGTAGAATTGTCAAATTCGTGCTCGCATGTGCATCGTTGTATGACAGAACCACAGCGAAACGGCGGCAACAAAACATCGAAGAGTCAAATTCAAAGAAGAGAATTCTAATCCGAACAAAGACACGCCCCGACAACAAACAAAGCGATCGATTGGGATGTTACCGGTTGAGTGCCGCTAAGCAACGCAACTCACAGAATGCGATACACGACACCCACACAGACATCACGAGCATGTTACAATCCGACTCACTGCCAAATCACCTTTTCATATAATTATAAAAAATACAAAAAAACAACAACAACAGGTAAACACGGATGAATCTTAAGACATCTTGCTGCGTAAATGGCCTTCCAATTTGACAGCGTCGCTTGCAAACTTGCGGATTCCTTCCGATAATTTTTCAGTAGCCATTTGATCTTCGTTTAGCAGCCACCTAAAAGTCTTCTCGTCCAAGGAAACTTTCTCAATATCCATGGACTGAGCTACAAGGCGAAGGAAGACAAAACAATAAAATTAGTAAAAATACAGAGGTACAGTGAAGTATTACTTTGGAGCAAGTCTAATTAGCCCAGCAAAATAATAAAATAGCATAATTATAAGACTGAAAGCAATTAAATATGCAAATAGAGTTGTGCCATTTTTACAAGCCATCATTTTGGAAAAAAAGGCCATTACGGGAAACGTCGATGTCTCTGATTCGGAATGCGAAGAAAGTTGGTTTGATAATGATGCAGATTCCTTCAAGCTATGCTACTTTCCTTCAAAATATAATTATTGTTAATAATAAGGGTCAGAAACCCAGTTTCTTCGCTGCTTCAGGCACTCATGCAACATGCTCCACAATGCACTGGTTTTTCCCATAATGGTAGCTCATGTTGCAAGAAATATGATATTATTTTGATTTGAAATTCCCTCCCCGCACAACTTTAAAGCGACCTTGTAGGCATCACCATTTGCTACCAGCAGCCATTTCTGTAGGTGCATTTGTTAGCAAAAAAGATTACTCCTGAGTCCTGAACAATGCTTCGGCGGCTTTTTAAGTGTTGTGGTCTGGATAGCTACTGTTTCTATTACCAGCATCAGCTTTGAGATGTTGCGGGACTTTCTCGTCTGAATTCTTCAGGCTATCGAGCAATTTAGGCCTACAAAGAAATTAATACAAAAATCATCAAGATTGTAAAAGTCGAATCATCATCATTATCATATATATTCAAAACGAACCCATTCAAAAGTACAGTTCTTTTTCGTGGAGTTGAGTTCAGTAGACCAACATTTAAGATAAAATATCAAAGAAAAATTATCAAGTGTTGAAAATTATTTAATAAAAACTAACAAATATACAAAATCACAGGCATCAAGAAACAATAGTAAAAGAACGCTTTTAGTTTATTGCAAATTGTAATTAATGCAACATTATACAACTGTAAATATCGTTTATGTGTCTTGAAATACACTACTCTCTTTTTCTCTCTCTTATAATTAACCAAATTTGCAGAATACTTAAATCAATCGATCCTTAGTTTATGTAGACTTGCATGTACGTACTCCCCCTTAGGGTTTTAAAGTTTGCTCAGACTGTATTCTTTTCTATAAGGGTCACTTTCAAGGACTGTTCTTAGTTGTAAATATTTTCAAATCCAGCTTAAACCGCGTGCTTGCAAACACTTGCCTCCCAACATCTCAAGAAACGGTAGTTAAAGAATGCATTTAGTTTATTACAATTTAGTTTATTTGTCTTGAAATACACTACCCTCTTTCTCCCTCTCAGTTCATAATAAAATACGATCAATAATCAAATATATTATCATTCTACAAAAAAATTGATAATCAATTTTAAATATCCAGTAGCAGATGTACGCCGAGACGCGTAGAGACAAGGACAAGTCGATCGTGTACGTTTGATCAATGTTGTCTTGCTCGTAGCTCAGACGGTTTTTAAAAACTGGCAAACCGCACTAGTGTGCAACTGCGCAACAGCCAGCCGCAGTCACGTGATACAGTCACGTGGTGCTGTATGAGGCAGCGCCACCCTGCCACGTAATAGCATGCACAATACATCACATCAATTATATCACACAAGGAATGATATTACTAAAAGTGACACATTGTTTTCTCGGCACGATAACAGCACGTCTGCATTGTATGAGTCATTCAGTTGTCGGTTATATTCGTTGCAACACCATTGTTCCTCCGATTCATTGCGTCTCGTTTACTATGGAGTCTTTTACCACCGCCTTTCAAGGAACAACTGATATGTGGTCTCTTATGGCAGGTGGTCATTTAAGACAGGTTGTCGCTCAAGAAAGATAAATGGCATGTTTTAATCCCCGAAGGAACAATGATATGTGGTCTCTTATGGCAGGTGGTCATTTAAGACAGGGGGGCAATAATTCAAGTTAGTATGATAACCACAAGAGGATCAGAATACAGCCGAGACAATATTATTATTAACGACATTTCACGACTCTTACGAGATGGTCAAGTTGTCGCATCCAGCCAGTGCCAAGATTTGTCCGACGTTGCGGAACGATGCTCCCATGACGATCGTCTTGTAGCCAAATTTCTTGTAATAATTATAAATTTGTGTGACGCTGCGCACTCCTAAAACGACAACACCGCAAGGCAACGGACACTCAGAAAATGTTGTAAGTAAGAAGGAATCGTGATAATATTATTACGTACTATGATTTATAATACAGTCAAACCTGATATCAATGCAATAGTTCTTCTAGAAAGAGTTTCATTAAAAATATCTCTCAAATCGCTAATTAGTGCCCTTCGTCTGTCATTATGGATGTCTAGTTTCTCGTAGCGTTGCCCTCTTGCAATTTGTACTCTGGAGCCTTCAGACGAGCTGACTATCCTCCGTCGTATTTGCCATAATCATATATCTATCAGCGCCAACGTACAGTTAAATCTGTTTTAGCGGCCACCTCTATAGAGCAGCCACTTGTGTATAAAGGCTACTCTTCATAACCCCAAAATGACAATTTCTACAGAAATCAACCTGGACAGAAAGGCCACCTCTCTATAAGGTCATTTTTCTCAGGTCCCAAAAGTGTCCATGATAGACATGTTTCACTGTATTAGGCTTTGAAATTTTATATATTTGGTCAAAAAGGTGATCATTAAAGACAGGTTTCAAAGTATCACTATTCATTTATCAACGCCTCAACATACTAATTCCACAACATGAGTAGGCTTAAGCAGACATTGACACAAATAGAAAAGCGTCATCGCTAGGAATCATGACATGGTCAAAGTATTAACCGAGGTGGTTGATATAAGCGGATCAGCTCGCATCGCTTACCTGGGTCATCCAGGGGTTCAAACGACTTTTGATCGGTATTCTTGACAAACCAATCGAAGATACGACCAACAAACGGTGATATTAGTGTCACCCCTGCCTCAGCACATGCAACGGCCTAAACAACAAAATGGATAATTATGACTCACAAACTTTCAGAACCAAAAATCATTTCCAAAGAAAGCACTGAAAGAAATTCAATAAGGTGGCAGTGTTCCAGATGGATTGGGCTCTAATGACGTAATTGAGGTGCGGTCGAGTTGTTGTTAGGTGTGAGTTTGAGAGAGAGAAGTGGTTTTTGATTTGGTTTTGTTGTGAGAAGAGTTCTTTTGGTAGGGACGTTTGTGCCGTTATTTGGCTACCAAGGACCCGCATGATTTATTTACTGTTCTTGGCGTTATGGCGGCCGTCATGTAGCAACAGATCAGTAGAGTAGCGCAAGTCTTACTGGTTTTATCAGCCATTGTAGTAGGCTTGGTAGCTGTGTGATAACTATTTTATCAAATTTCTAATCTCGTTTTAGCATCACTCCCACAAGTACTTGAGATGCTGTCAAAGTTTGACAGCCGATGATGCGTTAGTGGGCCAAGTAAGAGAAAAAACGACTATATTCAAATGCAAAATACATGTAGTAAAATTTAATAAATTCTCTTTCTTTTCGATTACATCAAAAAACAAAGATTCAAAATTATGGACATATATTTCTTATATTTCATTTGGCGCAGACACTGTTTCTATGAACAAAGCAAACTCGACTGCTTTTTACGGTCAAACACTCTTGTGTTGGTCGAGTTAATTGGGTTCCTTACTCATTATGCAGCTTTTAAAATTAATAAAAAATAGACGGCTCCAATTCTAAGAATTCTCTACTGGAGGATCTGTTGAGACTTCACAATCTACCTTCTGTAGGCACTTTAACAACTCCATGCCATTCTGGCATACAAAATAACAAGACATGAGTATGAGTATATATTTAGACCATATCGTTAACGAAATACAAAACAATTGATTATAGAAAGTGTGAATAGCAAGTAATTTGATTACATGATATGATCATGGGTCATCCCTGTAGCACAAATCTGCTCGGGAGACCCAATGCTTACAAGGTCGTTTTAAAGTTGTGCAAGGAAGGAATTGCAAATCAAAATATATTTCTTGCAACAAAATGTCATGGGATATTCGACAACAAAATAAAAAGTAACTAACGTAATCAAATGACTTAATTAAATAACAAGCAACCGCTTACCTGTGCAAAGGAGAACAAAAGCGTCAAATTGCAACGAATGCCATGGTCACGTTCTAGAATCCTACAATTAATAAAGTGACATTGTCAAGGTCAAAGGATACTAGGATAGACACAGAACAAGCAAGCTGTCGCATGACACAGTAAGTCAGAGAAAAAGACATTTCTTTGGCTTGAATCATGATGATCTTTCTATCAAGTATCAATGAACACACGTTTATATGTATGTATGTATGTATACATTTCTGAAAAACAGCATTACATGCGAATTACAGTCAGAAGATGGGAATATCGATGAACACATGTTTATATGACATCAGATCACGTAATTTACAATTAACAAGTTGATAAATGTATTAGCGGAGACTGACCAAAGCAAATTATAAACAGACCTCCTGAAGATTGATTAGATTACGCGTGAATTCACGTTACATAGCGCTATGCACACGTTTGGTGTCACGCTAAGTACAGGAAAACAGGATTAAATAAACGATACACAAACGAACAATATTAGAGCAAACAAACAACTTACAACTGAACATATTAGCATAAGCCAATGAAAAGCCAAACAAGTTGAGGCAAAAAGAATAGGAAAACGGTCAGGAGACCAAAAAGCAAAATCTTGGCTATATCAGCGTTTCTCGATCGCTCTGGCTCGAGGTAATGCATGCTGTATAATTAATGCAATTCCAAAAGGACAGAATCTGGACCATTTTTATATTTAAAATTAGGCTAGGTAATGATTTATTTAAAGTAGATGTAACTCAATGTGTAATATTGCAAATATTTATAAATTTATTTTACGTAGTATTTAATTCTAGGGAAATTAGTTAAATTGTATTAGACTTTCTGACTTTGTATTGTTTTGAACTCTCGAATAAAATTTCGTAGTTGAGGCAATATAAATACCGTAGATTGCTAGCAGCAGTACGAGCGGCATGCAGTTTATATGATATTGCATATAGTCATAATTCAATACAATCCAATACAGCAGCATTAATAGTTAGAAATCTAATCTCTAAATGCAAGCAGATGGCTTATATCTATACTAACCTGGCGGCTTGAATTCCTTCCCACGTTGAGCTCAATTTGATCAACACTCTTTCTTTGCTAATTCCCATCGACTCATAAAGTTGAATGAACGACTTTGCTTTTTCGATCGATCCCTCAATGTCGAAGGAAAGTCTATAAATGAGAAAAGAAATTAAAAATCTGTTATTAAATGTACTTGGTTCGAGATATTTACAAGATAAGTTGCCATGGATGCTGCAGACAAATGCAAACAGACCTTGCATCGACTTCTGTGGATACACGGCCTGGCACAATCTTCAAGATCTCAACACCAAACAGGACAAACTGCAAATGAAATGATCGGCATGAAACATGAAGGGCTGGCATAACAGCTCATTTCTAATTACACAGGCTAATTACTTGAGTGATTACAAAGTCACAGTATGAAGTTTGCACAAGCACCATGCAAGATTCCGTCAACGTGCAAGTCTTTTAGAACGATGGCCGCATTTGCACAAAACTTAGACCAGGAGTATTAATTATGTCATCAAAGCGTGGCAATCCAAACAATTGTGCAGCAATTTGTGGCCAGGCATGGACAGAAACAGTAGCTATCCAGACCACAACGCTTATAAAACCGAGGCATTGTTCAGGACTAGTCTGCTTTGCTAACAAATGCAACCTACGGAATTGGCTGCATGTAGCAAACGGCAATGCTTACAAGGTCGTTTTAAAGTTGTGCAGGGAAGGAATTTCAAATCAAAAGGTATTTCTTGCAACAGAATGTCAGCATCCTTGGATCGTAACAACACATGGAATTTTGAGTAGAAGCACAACAAACAGTACGGATGGAACAGAATTCTGAAAAACTTGAAATTCCAATAGATTTCTAGAAGACGAATCCCGGTTCCAATTCCAACTTTATAGATTTGTAATTCCAAACATTTTTAAAACTTCACAAAAGTGGAGGAATCAATCTTATAGCGGTTCAATTTTCCTTATGATAGCTCCTTCTTTGTTTGTGGTCAACATATACAGTCAAACCTGTATTAGCGGCCACCTGTATAGAGCAGCCACCTGTGTATAAAGGCCACTCTTCAGAACCCCAAAATGATACTTTCTATAGAAATAAACCTGGAAAGAAAGGCCACCTGTTTATAAAGGTCATTTATCTCAGGTCCCAGAGGTGACCGTTGTAGACAGGTTTCACTGTAGCACGATATTCTGTCTGCTTATCTGTTGAAGTTGGGTGTTTTATCTCAATATATTCATCATGGACATCATTTATTTGGCAACTATTATAAGAAAACCCACATCTGACATCAGAAATTTCTTATCTACTTCCATTCTATATATTCTAATTCCGATTCCGAAAATGTCTAACTCTGAAACCCATCCTGTTTCTTGACAATCAACAATAAAATTGAAATCAAACGGGTAAAATATTTAACAGTATTTTACAATGTTTGGTTTTTTTATATTTGATATTAACATTAAACAGGTTCATTCTCCAAAGTTACATGTTACCATGGCAATGGAAAAATACAACAGCAGAGCAATGAAGAATGATAAACTCTGCTTGTTTCACAAAATCATGCCCGAAACATACCAAGTAGTCTGTTGCCTTCGTGATTTGTTCGTTGCTGTCACTGTGGGGGAAAACAGATGATTCAAACGTCAATTAATTAGTATCAATATTATGAATGGTCCTGTGTTGATTACAGTACAGCGAAACCTGTCTATAATGGTCACCTCTGGGACCTGAGAAGAATGACCTTTATAAACAGGTGGCCTTTCTGTCCAGGTTGATTTCCAAAGAAAGTGTCATTTGGGGGCTACGAAGAGTGGCCATTATACACAGGTGGCTGCTCTATACAGGTGGCCGCTAATACAGGTTTGACTGTAGAGTCAAAGAGTTGGGCTCCCAACAACTGAAGGGATCAAAAACGACAACACCATGGCTCCTTCGCAACGGATAGAAATTCAAAAGCGGAAAGAGGAATCAAATTCTACTACAGTGTAACCTCCTTAACATCACCTCGGTTAACATCACAACCCGCTTATATATATCACTTCAGTTTGAGAACCAAGCTCGGTCAGAATCAACTACTTGTACCCACTTAATATCACGACCCGCTTATTATCACAATTTTTACTGACCGTAGTGATATTAACGAGGTTTCACTGTATTGGATAAAATCTCCACGAGTGCCATTCGAGCGCCTACTTATATTTGACTAGAATTAAAATTCAAATGAATTCTGTACCTTGCACCTCTATATCAACACAAGAAATGAAAAGTTTGTGGATTTCTCTTGAAACGAATAGATATTTACATCAAGACACTTGTTACAACTTGTTTATTCATGTTTATTTATCTTTATCGTACCTTGGGGACAATTACATCAAAGAATCACAACAATGGGTCAACAAGAGAACGTACAATTCACCTTGACTGACTCTTGCCCCAAGCGATTGCTTTTTCAACAAGCTCATGGTAAGCAGGCATTTGACTTGCGGCAAGGAGCAATGACGGATTTGTAGTGGCATCTACTGGTTTGAATGCTGAGATAGCTAAAGAATAGAAACAGAGACGGTATGTTTGAAAATATTGCTTTCCAGGTCATCTTATATTCAGTAGACTGGAACTGCCTTCAGACTACAGTGAAACCTGTCTGTAATGGTCACCTCTGGGACCTGGGAAAAATGGCCTTTATAGACAGGTGGCCTTTCTGTTCAGACTGATTTCTATTGAAAGGGTCATTTCGGGGTTATGAAGTGGCCTTTATGTACAGGTGGTAGCTCTAAGGAGGTGGTCGCTGATACAGGTTGGTCTGTATCATCACAGGTCAATATTGTACAGTCAAACCTGTATTAGCGACCACCTTTATAGAGCAGCCACATGTGTAAAAAGGCCACTTTTCATAATCCAAAAATGATACTTTCTACAAAAATCAACCTGGACAGAAAGGCCACCTGTCTACAATGGTCATTTTCCTCAGGTCCCGAAGGTGACCATTACAGACAGGTTTCACGGTAGAAGCTAGAAACTATGGCCGCAGAAACTCCCTTTGTCTCTCTTTCAAACAAAGACCGAAAATTGTGCTTTCGATCAGCCGTCTGCCTTCTCAGCAAAACGCATTGTTGTGCTGTGCCAGATTTCCAGAGAAACAGTTGAAGTCTGAAAGCAGGATATTTTTACGTTGCGTGTTTGGTTCTGTATTGATGATGTTAAAGTTTAGTTAGGTTTAGTCCTGGTCCATGAATAAGGTTCTTGATCAATGCAAATTGACACAGCCACACAAGACACTTCCGTGATAGTGATAGATAGATAGAGGTTTATTTGAGACCCATAATCAGTAAATACAATGACTAGAGGTTACAGTTGTTAACAATACAAGGTCATTTCTGCAATAGGACTAAATTTTAAATTGTAACTGTACGGTTGAAGTAGAACTAAGGATTGCCTTTCATTAAAACATATGCCTAGCAAAGAGATACTGGTCCACCGTGGGCGTGAGTCAGCTTAATTTTTCTTCTTCGGCAGTTGCCATTTATTTGCTTCAAATCAGCAAGGATGTAACCACAGAGGGATCTCTATTTAAATTTCACACACCATACGGTATATTATGTCTTGCTGAAGTGGATCAGTTGTAAGCTCTCAGCTGAAAACTACATTAAAAAACTATCACAATGTCAGGTCTACAGACATCACAACACAGCACGTGGGCCTATCGCCTATTTAGTCCACACTCACTTTCAAAGTCTCCCGTATCAGCAACGACAGTTGTAAGCTTTTTCAGTTGATCTAGAGCTGAGGCCATGGTGAATATCTTACAATTCAACACTGAAAGTAGAAGACTGATCGTAGGCTGGGGGTGTTTCCTTGTCGAACTTGAATGATTCTAACAAGAGACGTAAATTTCAAATGGCGGGCACAAAGATAACTCGTTCTGGTATGCTACACGAGGCTAACTAATGATGACACTGCAGAATCGTTGTCATGGTGACGGAATGAGCAAGCAAGTCGAATATGAACATGTATTTGGAAAAGATGGAATATCCAAACAATCACGAATAGAAGGCGTTGGTTAAACGCACTTGCACTAAACGGCTTTCATATGCGTATACAAAATTGACTAGATTTTATTTATTGCTAAATGTTTCATAATTTTGAATTTGAACTGCTCGGATGAAGGAGACAAACGATGAAGGAGATCGTCTTAAAGTATTTTTATACGTATGTAATACATTATCATACTTTTTTGTTAGTTAGTTTTTACCTAAATGTTCTTCGACAATTGAGTTAAACTGGCCCCATTAGCAATATGTAGACTTTGTTTCTTTGCAATAAGCACACCCACATTTCACCTTGGGATTCAAGGAAAATAACCTACATAAGTATCATTTTGAGGTGAAGTAGAGTGGCCTTTAAGACAGGTGGCTGCTCTATAGAGGTGACCGCTAAGGCGTTAATACAGGTAACAGGTTTGACTGTATTCAACCATCATACAAGTCAAACAGTACGTTTCTCTGACTGCAGCTGTGAAAGTTACTAACAAGCACAGTTTTCTGGACACCAAGAAGGTATTAGATAATCTTTATCAAATAGTAGGAAGATATCAATGGACAAAACGAGGCGATGAGACATCAACCAAACAAGAATATTTCTGCAACAAGCTTAAAAACATCCAAGTCATTACATGCAGCAAGATAGCAAGCCAATAATTTACGCAACGCAATAATATCTTTCCCAAAAGGAATTATCTCGGTCAAGTGCTTCTTGAAATCAATGCAACACAACCACTTAAACAAGCTGTGAAGCCAACGGCTTATCATTGTCAAAACGATAGTCCTAAAATGGCCAGAAATTTATAGAAGCATTATCAAAAACTATGCAACATAACAAAGTCTAAGATAGCAAGAAACTATCATATGAAATTAACTCCTTGGCGGAGGTCAATAGGTGTTCAGAGCCAAAGAAAGCAATGATCAACTTAGTTTACTTGTAATACTAATTTGTAATCAATTTTTAGTTATTTTGAACCGTCCGTTGACGAATCTTGAGCCTCGGCAATGAAGTTTTTCTGCAAACAACAACAACACGATATCATAACCACAAATAATATAACGGTAAAAAGAACATCTCAACTAAAATAAGTTGCACACTTATCATATAATTATTTACTTAGGTTTTTATTTGGTTTAATTTAATTTTGTCTGCATGTAATGATATCCATATAAGAAGAGTAACGAGTCATCGTGTCCAATAAAGTTTCTTTGATCTGAAATAAAAGTTACATGCTTCAATGCCTTATCATTTCAATATAAATGCCAACACCTCTTACAATTTGAACCTACAACTATCTTAACCCTTGTCCTGCTATTGACGTGTATACAAGTTTTCGAAACAAGTCAGAAGTAGCAACACACAACCAATCAGATAGTTAGTCCTTAGCAAGCAACCAATAAGCAATTGGTGAAGCGACTTCAAGTCTTCATTTAAATAGTTTTACTAGCAGGGCAGGGGTTAAAACATCAATCTTCTGTGAAGATGAGCGGAAAAATGTTTGGCAGACATTAACACCAAATTAGAAAAGGGGCCATAAACATTTTAATCAAATAATTCATTACATCAGTCGCCAAAGTTAACAGAAAATTTGTGGCGAATGATGCATCAAAAGCAACGAAAAGAAAACATTTAATTTAAATACAGAAATTGAAATAACTCAAAAACTAAATCAAAGCAATGAGAAACTTACAACACCACCCTGACGAGCCAATGTTGATGAAAACGCATCGCAGACAAACTGTCGAAAGTATGAGAGCGTTGATTCACCGGCCGGGAGCATGTGAGAGATGACACGACGGCCCAGCTGCATCACCAATGCCATTTGGGCAACATTGCGCTCTTGACCGATGATTTCATTCAAAGTAGAGGCAAATATCTCATAAGAAAGATCAGCTCCATTTCTTATGGCACCCATCAGCTGACTTTCAAAGCCCTGAAGTCAAACACAACAGATCTGTAATGGATCCTTTTTAATAAAGGCTATTTTCACAACACAATTTGAGAAGATCTTGAAAGAACAAATTATAGTGAACACATAATGCAGTCAAGCTCGATTAATATACTAGAGCATATTAATGTTGAGTTTTAGTTAAACTAAGTTAAACTAAAATATTTAATCAATGTCCTTTGTGTTGAAAATCGAGATTGTTCATCACAGAAAGAGTAGAGCGCCGTGAGAGTCGAATTCACGACATTTGGATTGCCGGTCCACTGCTCTGCCGTTGAGCTAGACGCTCCCTCGCTAATCTGCATGAACAATCTCCCTTTTATATCAGCCGCCGAGTGAGCCTCGTTTCGACGTCATGTACCGGTCCTTTGGTAACGTGACTGCCTTGCCTTTTACGAACCACAATGAGTTGCTTTGTAGAGTGTCAGTGTAAACCATACACTCTCCAACACTCTGGAGAGACAATTGTGGGTGCCGTAATGTAATGCAAACTTCTCATCTGAAGCCATGCCATTATTTACGGTTCAGAGTCATGTCAATAGCCTTGATAACAATGTTCTTATCACCCCAGATTGATAGTACCAGAGAGACATCATCATTGATCTGATAGACTCAAATGTTGCTTCCTTACAAATTAGTCTTATCTTGCATATTACGAGGGTGTCTGCTTGAAATTTCCTTGTTGTTTTTTGGCATCACAACTTCATTCTACTACAGTGAAACCTGTCTATAACGGTCACCTGTGGGACGTGAGGAAAATGACCTTTATAGACAGGTGGCCTTTCTGTTCAGGTTGATTTCTATAGAAAGTGTCATTTTGGGTTATGAAGAGTGGCCTTTACACGCAAGTGGCTGCTCTATAGAGGTGGCCACTAATATAGGTTTGACTGTACTGCAGTATCCTCTTTTCAGTTGTACAAGAAGGGGGGAATTACCCTAAATTAGACATCCTCTCTGCAGGCAATTGAATATGTTATGTAAAACTGCCTACATGCAAACATGACCTTAGAATCCAATTAACTTCTTCAGCAAAAATCAACTGCAGAAAAAAACTGAAACCACATAAGTGCAATCCTTGGTATCAATGTGTTACGCGTGAATGGCTACAGACTACAGTCAAACCTGTATTAGCGGCCACCTCTAAAAAGCAGCCACCTGTGTATAAAGGGCACTCTTCAGAACCCTGAAATGACACTTTCTATAGAAATCAACCTGGACAGAAAGGCCACCTGTCTATAAAGGTCATTCTTATCTGGCTCCAAGGCCAAATGTGACCATTATAGACAGGTTTCACTGTACCTGCAATCTTGTTCCATAATCCTTTTCGAGTTCATCCCCAACAAAAGCAATACGAGCTGCAGCGTCATGAAGTCGGCGATCCATGTCCGGATCAACAGCAATTTGCTGCTCATCGATTTCTGCAACTTCAACATTGTCAGGGAATGCGCCAGGAAGCCGCACAAAGTCAGCATGCGGAGAGCGAGAAGCAACTAAGTTGGGTGCCTCATCACCAAAGCTTCGAGATCTAACAGATGGCTCTGAGGTGCATTCGTCCCCATCTGACACAAGATCACTGTTGTAGAACCTTGAGATAATGTCACCTACAAACCACACAACAATAAAAAATTACGAGATCTGCCCTGACAAGTAACTGTGTTAACCCTTGTCCTGCTATTGACGTGCATACATGTTTTCAAAACAATTCAAAAGTAGCAACATACAACCAATTACATAGTTAGTCCCTAGCGATCAACCAATCAGCAATCGATAAAGCGACTTCAAGTCTTCATATAACTAGTTTTATGAGCAGGACAAGGGTTAAGAGAACATTTGTTATTTGCTTCTGTATCGTGAGCAGGGGTGGGTAGTAGCGAACTAAAACTAGTTCGCTAGACTAGCGAACTAGTTTTTTGACTAGTTNCCTTGTCCTGCTATTGACGTGCATACATGTTTTCAAAACAATTCAAAAGTAGCAACATACAACCAATCACATAGCTAGTCCCTAGCAATCAACCAATCAGCAATCGATAAAGCGACTTCAAGTCTTCATATAACTAGTTTTATGAGCAGGACAAGGGTTAAGAGAACATTTGTTATTTGCTTCTGTATCGTGAGGGGTCACAAAAGACTGCTTTGATTGCAATGCAGCCCATTTGTATACAACACAACTATCAGGCAGATCACACCGTGTCTGGATAACTCACTATTGTGAGCATTGCTTAATTAATTGCTAAATCTTCTCATTGCATGTAAGCAAGGGCTACATTCCCATTGAGGAGATTGACACACTACACTTGCAAAATCGCAAGGAAGATCAAGAACTGTGAGGGAA
>OFHS01003404.1:0-16411 GCA_900245855.1 Calvadosia cruxmelitensis | reverse complement strand
CGTCCATCTTATTCACCCTCAACCTGATAGACTGAGATGCATTATGCTGAGTCCTGCCGTTGGCCCGGCGGCGTAGCCGCTAGTCAATGATAATATCAATGAAAATGTATAATTTTGAAGCCATTCGATATGAAGAACACAGCAACTGTATCCAGACATGTAAACGTCTACTAGAAGCTAACGCTATTTAATCTAAATTTCTAGCAATCAATATCATGGCAACCCGCTGTAATTATAATCAAATTCATGGAACTATTCTTCTTTAATTGTTATGAAACTCAGCCTAACCTTAAATTCTCTTGCCAAATATGGATCATCCGTTTGTCGATTTGACAGTTCATCTACTCCAATCTCTGCATTCTTCATCAACTCGTCTCGTTTTCCACTGGAGAGCGAGCTTGACGATGACGATGATGACGATGATGAAGATGATGACACTGAAGTCTAAGAGAAGAAAAAGAAAGAGCTTATTACAACCTACACCTTTATTGAATGCATTAACCCTTGTCCTGCTCATAAAACTAGTTAAATGAAGACTTGAAGTCGCTTTATTGATTGTTGATTGGTTGATCTCGAGGGACTAACTATGTGATTGGTTATATGTTGCTACTTTTGAATTGTTTCGAAAACGTGTATACACGTCAATAGCAGGACAAGGGTTAAGTATCCTGACATCCTCTGGGGCTTTACCTTGCGTTTGCTGTCATCTGCTGGCGTATTTTCAGCGGGGTCTATCTTGATCTGCACAACTGGGAAATCCCCTGTTGTTTCAGGTGCAACGACACTCCTGGGTGACGGTGAATCTTCTGGTGCGACATTCAAGACCACCTCTTGTGACTCTTGTTTGACACTGTCATCTGATGATGACGACGATGAAGACCTGGACACTTTGTCTTTATTTTCTGGTAGAGCTTGGCCTTTTGGAAACTCGTATTGCTTGCCGTTAACGGTAAATGACGTACCTCTTTTCTTAGGTTCCTAAAACAAGACATTCAAATTACAGACCAGCTTGTTTGTGTGTTTGTGACCAATCGTCTTCCATCAAAATGAGTCCAATCAAAAGACGGGAGAAGTTGTCTCTCAGCAAAAGTAGGCTGTCGACACAGGTAGTCTCTTGACATAGGCGGTCTCCGAGGACAGGCGTTATCTCAAGAGAGGAGAGACGCTGAGACTAATGCCAGAGGAATTTGTCTTACAATCAATCATGTTTCTATTCAAGTAAGGTTTTCATGGACCAACAGAAATAGACAAATGATTTTGTGCAGCGAACTATTCAATTGAGCTTTATTCGTTGCGGGATTTCCTTTTCCGGATGTTCAATCAAGTGCTGCTTTTCAGTGACAGCATCGACTATGTCTGCAGGATAGAACTCTGTCGCTGTGGCATTGCAGTGGCATTGATTATTTGATTATCATGCGAAGAGACAAACAACGACGAAACATCGGCAGTTCACTTAGCTAATATCCGCCGGTTTCGTTTGGCTAATTGGATTTTTACTGGTTAGTGAGATCAGAATAGCCAATGAAATTCAACAGTATTGTCACATGGGATGCTAACCAATTTAGCTTGACTACATCAATCATCATACAAACAGACACTGGTATTATAGGACTTACTTTAGACTCGTCATCATCTGTTTGATATGCGGGGTTCTCTTTTGAATAAGGCACGGCATGGTTGTCGTCTTGGGTATTAGGAGCCACATCGATGACATCGTCAGTGTAAGCAACATTTTGCATGGTGATACCTTCGTATCTCTGCTGTTTCTTGTATGCCTTGTCATCCAGAGGTTTGCTTTCCCTTGAGCGACGCTGACACAGCTGACAAATGACAAAAAAGACATCAGAAATACGATTTGTATGCATTAACCTCATCACAGATTCCACCAGAGCATTGTAATACACAACTACCGTAATGAAGGATGCGTAAACAATGCAGATAAATCAGGACCTGCGGCAAAGTGGTCTCTTAACACAGGTCGTCACTTGAGACAGGCTATACAGTCAAACCTGTGTTAGCGGTCACCTCTATAAAGCAGCCACATGTGTATAAAGGCCACTCTGCATAACCCCCAAATGACACTTTCTATAGAAATCAACCTGGACGGAAAGGCCACCTGTCTATAAGGGTCATTTTTCTCCGGTCCCAAAGGTGAACGCTATAGACAGGTTTCACCGTACTCGAAGTAGCACAGTAGATCAAAGCACGCTATATCAGATTCCTTACCATAATGATAACGATGACAAGCAGCAGGAAACCAACGGTAACGCCAAATGCAATCAGTACAATCGCAAGACCAGTCAGCTCATCATCGGCTGGTTTGTTGATTCCTCCATATGCCACTCTGGTAATCTGCAGTTTCAACAATCATACATTTGTAATCGAAAGATGCCCAGAATATGAAATTACAAACAATTACTCAAGCTAATCTGAAAGAAAACTATAGCTTCTTAGTGCTAACCTTTCCTTCAAAAGCTATTCCAAATTTGCTTGTTGTGCCATCTGCAATGGATTGCCGGATCAGTTTGGCAGCACGCTCTGTCAAAGATTTGGATGGTTGGTTGACATTTGTGGCAGTGGAAATATAAAACTTTGGAATTGCCGTATCAGTAGGTTTAACGGCCGCATTATTGCAATCACTTGAAAAGAATACAATTTGTGATTGTGTTATGGTTGTCAGGCCATTGTCGAGATACACTCGTGGTGCTAGATGTTGCTTGAAGATTTCGACATGCAGACAGAAGTCCTTCACCGTCAAGGTTGTTGCCATCTCTAGGAAAATTGTGGGATCAGCAACAGCAGGTGGTGGCGTAGAAGCCGTTGAAAATGAAGCACCGTCAACCTGTAACCCTTGCAATGTATTTGCGTTGATTTGTTGCGTCAATGGTGCAAGTGCGATGGCCGGGTCAGATGACGCCGCCGGTTTCATTGTGATGCGAAGTTGAGGGATAACACTGCCACAATCGAGTCTCAAAACCTGCGCTGCTTCGTAATTGGCATCCCCACGGAATGCATTGGTCACTGCTGCAGTGACCAAATCAACCATGTTCTTATAACTGGCGTGAGCTGTGTTTCCTTCCTTAATGGCAGTGTTACAGCTATAGTTCGATACTTTGAATGCGCAATAGAATTGTTTTGAGTTTGGAACAATGTTCGACGATGAAGCAACCGCTATCGAACTGCTTGAAGATGGTGATGGAGTAACACCCCCTGAAACACCTGCAGATGTGGACGTCCCAGCATCACCTGAAATTGCATAACGCTGAGTCAAGAAAGTGCAACTAACAATTTTATCTTCAAGAAAAAGGCAAATGAAAAAACAAAAAATAAAATGTGTCAAGCAATTGAGTGAATTAAATTAAGGGCTCAGTGCAGGCAACTGCAAGAAACGTGTCGGCTGAAATTGCATTCAAAAGTTGTCTAGCAAGCTAAGTCCGTAATGTAGTAACTTTCTTTTGAACTTGGAAACGTTTGACACCTGCACACATCCTGAGAAATACACTGTTGGCATCTAGCATTGCCTTTTGCCGCTCAAGAACATACCAGGTTTTATGATAACAGATACTAATCATGCCTTGCTCCCTATTCCACTCTGCGACACACAGTTTTATGAAGGCTACACAACAAATACACATTTACTGAGTGCAGTGCATGTTTGTTGAAGGACCTGCGATTGCAGAACAAACTGTTAGCATTCTTCAATATCCAGTTACTTGTGCTGTGATGTCCCCATGGTATTATGTTGATTTAAATTCACACAAAATTGAAGTCGGACTTTGGCCAAACATTTTGCCTCTTGTGGTATTTTTGCAAAGAACTGCTTTGGAAGCAGCAACATCTCTACTTACCCAATGGAAAAGAGCTGTGAATTATGCTCATGGAAACATAAAGAAACTCTCTAATTCAGCATGATTCTCGCCATCTTCTTTGAAATTTACTACTCCAGCACCAACAAGTTGAGATCATGGCGGATTTGTGGTCAGTTACGCTGGTCCAGTCACAATGAAATAATCAAAAACAGTACTCACTGTGATTGTGCATAACGAGTCTGCAAAGAGCACCTGTGGACTACAGAGCAGCAAATGAAGGGACAATTTAACCATCTTGGTAGCAACTTATATAACCCCTCATTATCAGTCATTTTGGTCTAAAATGTTGAGCTCTTACTTGAAGAAACCGATGGTGTTTGACTTTCAACAGACTGTTGTATGGTAAACGTTGCAGTGGTGCTCCCTTGGCCATTTGTCAGTGTGGATGACGGGTGAACAGACACCACAGTCCCTTGTACACTTGCTGCAACTGACGACGCAGACTGGCTTGCTGATGACGATGCCAGAACTACTTCTGTAGATACAGGCACACTACTGGATGATGCCATGGCAGTAGATACATCAACACTGGAAGGAGAAGGTGTGACCGTGTTTGCAGCTACTGCTGTTGATGACTCTGGTACATTCGTGGTGCTTGGCTCTACCGGTGTTGAAGATGGAAGCAAATTAGCAGTACTACTTGCTGCCACACTTTGAGATGATGGCGAGACGGCAGCAGCGGAAGATGAAGCCAACGCATCTGAGGATGATGGTGCTACTGTCGCTGATGAGGTTGCTGCCTCATTCGTTGCCGTGACACCATTCACAGTCCCAGCTGATATGGAAGGGGAAGCAGCGACAGTGCTTACATCGGCATTGGATGAGGCAGTGTAGCTGCTAAGTTCTGAAATGGCAAGTAGTGTCCCAAACAAACGGAGTCACATTTCAACATACTCTGGAGGGGAAATTGCGTGTGTGCGTGTGTGTGAATGGAATGATATTATCTGTCTGGGAGTGAAAATGACGAATGTTAGAAGCTGCAATGTGATCGGACATTTTTTTGACCAGCAGCCCGTGCGGAGGTTGATAAAAAAGGAATCAATGAACGATATGATTGTGATCTTTTGAGCATGGAAATATGATGAAAGGAAAAATGTGCACCCTTGACGATTTGACCAATGACAACACCCATGACCAAGATGGACTATCCGCAGCCTGCGTCTTCATGGTTGGAGATCGCTTCAATATGGTAGTATGGTACTACCTATAGTAGCAGTGGTGATGAAATGAAATTCTAATGGCCTCCAAAATAGCAATGATGATGGACAGAGAATTGAACCTATTGCATTCAGGTGTCAATTCGTAAAATCAAAACATTGTGCAGCAGACCATCGTGGCATGGATCCTAGTCCCTAAGCCTCCAACATCTTATGTCTCACTTTCTAATCAACGAGCGTCCACCACAACGATAATGGCCTGAGATGATCCATGGATGACGATCTGGCATTGATCAAAGGCAACCGAAACATATCAGCCTGTCTCGTTGTCATCCAAGAACCCAAGTTACACACTGAGCACTTTGCTTCAGATCGCAGCAGCTAGATGAACTCCTTTCTGATGATTTATTGGCCATCCTACCCAATATGCAATGTCCCAATGAAAATGGTTGTTATGCCAACGCGGTGATAGACCGACTGTGGATTTGACCAATCATGCAGTTGTTGGTAGATGGTGTATTTGGTGACATAAATACAATTGCGTTGAGTGATAAAAGACAGCGGCTATGAGCAGTTGAATGGACAATAATACTGTGCGTTAGAGAGATTATGTAGATGACCAGGTCTGGGTAGTAGTTACCAGATTCCAACAGACGTGCAATTAAACAAAATTGGGTAATTGCTCAATGGGACAAGTACAGTGTCTCTTTTTGCATTGAGTATTTAAGTCAAAGGTTGGGCTGTAATTAATTATTATTGTAACTATCTGTATTCAGAGTTATTTTCTGTAGTGATCTCGTGAGTAGCTAGTAGCTTTTCATAGAATGCATCTTTGTAACTGGGATTAATTAAACTGTTTCAATGTAACTACCCAGTAAATACACAATGTTTTTACCGTGCATCCACCACTCAAGAGATGTCATGGCAACACCGGGGGACATCATAAAGACATCTTGCATTTACTGGGTAGCATATTTGGATAGCTCTTGTTTTTATAAATTTTACTGTGTGGTCCTTGCAACTTTTTCAAAAATTTGGATTTTGGAATGAGCTGTGGCTTAAACCTAAAAGCCATTGCTTTGTGGCTCCGGGAGTCAAGTGCCTTATCAGTTGAAATATCAGTCTTCAAAATATTAAACACAAATTCCACTTCTTACAACATTTATTTTATTTCTTGACATTTTAGTCAAGTTTCGTGTCTGTGCTGTTCTCATGCAGGACATGTGTCTGTAGCTTACCAATTCTCGACCGACCTTTCTCTGAATTCTCATGTTATGTCATGGTCAGCCAAAGGCTACACATTCTACTTAATTTGTTTAGCCCTATTCAATTGTAATCGCCAAGAGGGAGGATTTCTGGATTTGATTACGCTGAAAGTGTGTATTTTAAGAATTTAAGATGCATGATTCAAAGACTATTTGCTAAGTTTTCATGGCACTAAAGAGACTGTCGATGATCACTCAATCTTGGAGTGTGTGGACTTAAAGAGACCAAAGGATAGTTGACACAGAATAGTAGAGAAAATAATTCCTCCTGAACAAAGCCACGCTTTCACAGACTGTGGATCACCGTTGTCTTGACAACGTGTAAACAAAAGACGACCCTCTCAAATCATAATCATTTCGGAATCTGAAAAATGTGAGTCATCGATTTTGTAGCATGCTTACAAAACCATGGCAAATCGCATTCTGTTTCCCCTGTTTTGTAAATTGTATTATTTCAACTCATATGTACAGTGTGACTCCAGCAAAAGGTAAAACGCGGTCGAATCAAAGTTGGTTTAGGGACGATTTATCGAAAGTCAAACATTGTTCCAGAGTAAGTAAAGATGTTGTTTGAATAACAATAAGCTGCTTGCGGATTGATCAACTACTGACCCGCTCTACGCGGTACGTTTTCAGTTGCAACAGCAGTTACTTGCGAGGACATACAGAATGACGTCGACGCACTTGCTGGATTGCGACAACACAACCACGCGATTGCATCGATCGAAAATATAACAAATTTCATCACTGCAACTTTTGAAAACATCATTCTATCTTCGACGTGGTATTCATTATTCTATTTACTACTTTGCAGTTGAGGTTCGTGTCTTTGATTTTTCCCTACGGAGCTGTCATAATATTCGCTCACACGACCTCAGTGACAAACATTGCCCACGCCCAAAAATCATCAGAGAAATCGAAGAAATACCGAAGATTCTTTTGTCACGCCGTCACTGAAATTGTATCCAACATAACAGTTTTGAATGTGAATCGTTTCAAATTCTCGCGAATCGTTTCAAACTTTCTCGTTTTTGTTAACAGCAACGCGAAAATTCCGAGTCAAAAACATTTCTTCATGCTGACATGTGTTCTTTCGTTTTCGAAGGTTCACACGTGGCCACAGATGTCGAAATATTGCCAATCGGCCTTCATTGGAGTTCCAACCATGATAGCATGTCAGCTTTACAAGCTAGAGAATTAATTCCATGATCTGAAAGAGAATACGAGCTGTCGAGAAATCGCTATGGTGTGACGGTTCTTAGCTCGCAGATTCAGCTTATGTCTCGCGAACATCAGGGCTCTTTGTCAGAACAATGATTTTGAAACAAACGAGCAGTCTGCTGGGAGTCCTACAGACTTCAACCACAAAATTGACTCGGAACAAATACAGATCATGAAGAATTTCTATTAGTTTTATGCATCAATTGATGATAAATAAAACTGATAAGATCTGGTGGAGACGGAGAAATAGTTTTGTAAAACATTCCATTTTTGTTTTCGGCAACCAACAGCGAACTTCGGTGTTTGCGAAATCAGAGACACAACGATGCAAACGCAAATCAAACAACCCGAAAACGCCGCCGAAAACGTGCAGAAAGCATTTCAGACTTTCAAGTTTAGATAAATAGACTTGCAGTTTGCAAAAAATAACCGTAATTTAGATTCAGTATAACTAGTTTTACTCGTATTATTGAAACAACGAGCCATCGCTTGGTTCATCTGCGATCTTTATCACCAGGAAGAGCTGTGTCAATGACGGCCACAAACGGATGTATTTGGAAAACGAAGCGTGAAATCATAAACTCACCTTGCGTATTGGCGACTGACGATGAATCTTGTGCCAAAGCAAGACCAGAAAGTAAAGAAAATAGAAACACAAGACGGCACAAGGCGGCCATGTCTCTCGTTGTAGCCACACAAGTACTTTTAACGGAGGGCCAGCGTGTTGTTGAATCAGTAGGAAGCACTTGACGCTAGCTTGGAAGCTCTGACAAATGACCAATAATGATTCAATCAATGCACGTCAGAATGAAATCCCAGGCAAACAACAGTCTCGAATAAGACCTGCTGCTGTAAAACAGTTGTATTCCGTCGCTGCTCAATGTTCCTTGATGATGAACTTGAACGCCGATTGACGTAAGTTGCGAATTGCTCAATGTCAGTCGCGCCGTGTAGGCCAAGTGAAACGCGTCAAACTGCCACTCTGCCACTTGCCGCTCGCACGCCCAGCAGCTCGCACCCCCGTCTGAGCATTCTCGCACTCGAGTTGCACGCAAACCCTCATTGAAGCATGAATGTAACCCCCAGTTTAGCTGAAATACACGATAAAAGATACAGTCTGGATCTTTGAGATAAAGTCAGGAAACAGACTCGGAAATGTTATGAGAACAATAATACATTTCACTGTTTCTGTGATTCCTATTTACAAGGCATTCCAAAATTGCTTGATTTTCTCAAAGGAGCTCTCGATCTTCTCATTTGCAGTGGCCATATAATGTGCTTTGGATAAGATCTGGTTTTGCTATTTTAGCAACAAAGTAATATATGTTGACGTAGACAACATGTGGAGAGCTTGGAGCTTTTGTTCCAGATCTACAAAAGAAAGTACTTTGATTCATGGAGTGGCTAGCCATTCCGGAGTAGGTTTCATTGGTCAAAAGTCTCAGGACTTGAAATATTTCTTCAGCCGATCGGCTAGTCTGCGCAAATAACAGACGCGAAAACTTCCCTATTTATTTACAAAGCTCTTCTCGGATGTAAACGAGCAGCACGCAACACCTGACCACCTGTTACTTGACATATGGGTCAATTATTAGTTAGGTCGAAGGGCGACTTTGAGTCTTGGACGATTAAAACACTGCTGCCTGGATAATCGAAAATCCGCCCAGCCGCAACCTGTAAATCGCAAAAGACCAAATCATTCCTCAAAAAGACCTGCGGTAACTGTTACATTCTCAACTGGATTCGTCTGTTATGCGTCATCGATTGTTATTTATGATAAGATCAACTTGTTCGCGTGTCGCTCATCCTTGCACACATGGCAACTCGTCGCTTTGAAGCTTTCTTTTTCTTCTTTTGATACATTCGCGTTCAGATGTTTCCCCTGCAATATGAACGAATCATACATGATTCACAAACTTGTAGACCGATCGGTGATAGAAAATATTTTCTGATGTTCATTGATTTTAATGTAGAGCTGATGAATCATATATATATATATATATATGTATTTGAGAAAAAAAATATTCAAATAATACACGCGTCAATAATACACGCGTCATTGTCTGAATATCTAAAATATCATGGTTTGAACTCGCTAATATTTTGAGTCCCCGACTATACAGTATGCCGTGAGTGGAGTAGTAGGAATGGATTACATTTGGCGATAAAGGAACGAATTGCCTTAATTGCGTGACCACTAGTTCAAGATGACCACGCAAAAGACCACGGCGTTTCGTTCTGTCACATGCGTGGTCACATGCCAGAAACTGAAATTACTCACAAGAACCAAAACACCTTTCCGTGGAAATGTTAAAGTTTCAAATCTCCACCAGGAGCAGGAGATTTCTATACAGTATCTTTTTTCCGGATCTGGTTTAGGCTATAAGAAAATTTCATTTTAGCTTACATTATACATAGTTTAGCATAATTATACTGTATTATAATTGTTTCAGTAGTATACAAATTGTACCGTATAATTAAAATGACGCGAAATGATGTTCAAGATCATGGTGTGTACGATTTAGTGACTCTATTTGTCCTTCGATTCCTTCGCATATTCCACAAAAGTAATTAGCAGTACTCTCAGTCTCTCACTCCAAGGACACTACAAGTTTCCGCTACTGTATGCAACCCCAGGCGACGCTTGTGGATCTGAAATGGAAGCTTCTTCAGTCATTTCTGTCGTTGTGGAACGGTAAGACTATTTGCAGAGCTCTCCATATCGGCTCCATTACAACAATTCATGTCGTTCCCGTCGTCCGTTTGCTATCCTGCGCTCTAATGGTAGTTATATCCTTCGAGTCGTCGCCAATTTTGTGCGTGGTTTTAGTTCTTCTTCCAAGAAATGGGCGTGGCACCTTTACTGACTTTCAAAAACAGCAAAAATGCTTGTGGCCTTTTTCATTGCTGTGGCTTCTAGCCTGCGTACAGAACTACAGATGAACTTCTTTTCTGTGAAATAGCAATAAATAAATAAATAAATAAAATAATATTAAATGAATAGATAAATAGAACTATTTCACAAAAGAAGTAGTTCGTATGTACTGTACGCAGGCTACTTATTACAGCTTCTTGCCCGACAAGTTTCACTTCCTGTACTTTTGTTCTTTTCAATAGATCTTCAATGATTGGTTGTTGATTGTTTGGGTGTCACCAATGAATGATGTACCACGTTGACACCTGGTTGACACGAAGCAGCTCTTGTGGAGGAATCTGATTGGTCGACAACAACAGAGAAAGAAAGAAGGCCCTGTTCGAAGTTTGACACGACGACTGCTGCAGAAAAAGATTTCTTCTCAGCTTTCATAGTTGTCTGGCTAGGAATATCACCAATATGGGCTCGTTGTCAGTTATAGTTCTGCTTTGTGCAGCTCTTTCACCTATTTTGGCATCGCCTGATGTCCTTGTGACGAAGAAAACGTTCTTCGACATCACCATTGGTGGCAAACCTGCTGGCCGCATCGTGATAGGTTTGTTTGGAAGCACTGTCCCAAAGACCTCTCAAAACTTTTATAGCCTTTGCACCCACGAGGTAAGCCAGCTTTGTCATAAATATGCAGCATCTCATTTCTATGAATGCATTTCAAACGTTTAGCATCCTAGAAACTACTTTGTTTATTGTTTGAATTTATCCTTCGCGGTGTCTGCTTTCCAGTAAATCAAAACATGGTGATGATGTGGCAAACACGTTTCTGCATTAGGCGTGCAGACCATCAAATGTCTTTTAGCATTTTCCTTGTCTTTTTATATTTTCAGAAAGGATTTGGATACAGAAACAGTAAATTCCACCGTGTCATCAAGAATTTCATGATGCAGGGTTAGTATCGTTTAAAACTGCCCCAAAAACCCTTTCCAGGGAGCCGCCCCTTAAGCTGCAACCTCCCACATGCAGTCCGCGTCTTGTACTGGACGACTGTACTCGCTGTCGTCTTCTCATTAACTTACAATAATATATTTCCAATTCTTTTACCAGGTGGTGACTTCACCAATGGAGATGGCACAGGAGGTAATGACAAAAATCAGTTCAAAAAGTCTGCAGCTCCATGGATTTGCTGACTTAACACATTCATAATGATTGACGTTGTTGTTGTTGTTCTAATTAGGTAAAAGCATCTATGGTGAAAAGTTCCCAGACGAGAACTTCAAACTGGAACATTATGGCCGTGGATGGTTGAGTATGGCCAATGCTGGACCAGATACTAATGGATCACAGTTCTTCATTACTTTTATCAAGACACCTTGGTTAGATGGCAGGCACACAATCTTCGGAAAAGTTCTCGAGGGAATGGTAAGGCTCATATTTGATATCATCTACCAACAACCCTTCGCACGCCTTGACACATTTTCCGCAGACTAGAGACTCCCCGGCGACGCTGCCGGCCGGCCCTACTACAGAGCCTTTTGATGTGGTGAACATTTACAGCAGTAATAAACTGCGATAACTCCAGCCCGTTCACGAACCTCTATGATGATGATAAGGCATTGCCCCTTTTTGAAATCAAAAACCTTGATTCACAAATTTGCAATTCTTTCTTCTGCAGGATGTTTTGGACAAAGTCGAGAATGTGAAAACTTCTTCTAATGACAAGCCCACAGATGATGTTGTCATTGCAGATTGCGGTTCATTGGAAGTAGATGTCCCATTCGAAGTTAAAAAGGAGTAGTTTAGTCTTTGGTTATTCTGCTGCAGTGTTTTAGTAAATAAATTGTTTGTTGATGTTGTGGTTACTTCTGGTTGTTGTTTCTCATACTAACAGTGTTTAAATAGCTGAATTCACAATCCTGTTGATTAATTATCCCAAGGAACTTGTAATATTAACTTATTTAATAATTATGTAAAAAGTCACACACGCACACACAAAAGTAGGAATATTTTTAGTTATTGGGAAAGTAAATACAGTGAATCCTTTCTATAATGGTCACCTTTGGGACCTAAGGAGAATGATCTTTATGGACAGGTGGCCTTTCTGTCCAGGTTCATTTCTATAGAAACTGTCATTTTGGAGTTAGGAAGAGTGACCTTTATACACAGGTGGCCGCTAATACAGGTTTGACTGTATACAGTCAGTTTCTAGAAGGTAGCTGATTATTTGAACATTCTATCAGTGGTGATATCACAAAATGATTGGATGAGATACGTCTGATCTACACCAATTGATGTTGAGATGGAAGGGATCAGCTTTTGATGCTTTCAACGCAAAACAAACACAAGTTGTCCAATTTCATGCATGTGATTTTGAGCTGCAAAAGACAATTTTGATAACTAAGAAGGATCCCTGGGATTGACTATCGTTGATACGAGTGCCTGATTCATCTCAAACTGCAATTTTCAGTGAAACCTGTCCATAAAGGTCACCTTTGGGACCAGCGATGACCTTTATAGACAGGCGGCCTTTCTGTCGTGAAGGTCGATTTTCATAGGAAGTCTGAAAACCCTGCTGTCCAAAATGCCTATCGGAGATATTAAATCTGAGGCATTTCTCCATGGCCTGCTTGAGCTCTGCTATGCTCCCAGGTCTGAAGGTCTTTCCCCTGCCCAATGGGTCTATGGCCATTCCCTTGTCCTCGCACACTACCAGTCATTTGCCCCCCAATGGCAAAAGTCCACCAAAGATGTTGACTGCAAGCTAGTTCGCGATGGAATTGTCAAGCATACCCCTTACCCCCCTTCACCCTTGGTGCTACTGTTCTTTTGCAGAACAGTACCACCCGTCGTTGGGATGAGAGTGAAATAATTGTATCCGTCAATCAGCGTGACTATTGCGTCCGCTTACCATCTGGCAAAGTTAAATGGCAAAATGTACCGAGACGCAGCTCACGAAGCAGCAACCCTCCTGCTCGATATATACCATTCAGACTTTTGTCTTGAACATTATATTTATGTAAACACGATAGAGTAAATCATCGTTTTATTACTCTATTAACTCTAAAGGGGGAGATGATGTGTATGCTGTCAATCATAATCTCTGTTTCATGTTAGCCTCGAATTCATTCAATATCTGTGATCTGTATAATGAGCCTACGCAGCAATATGAGGCCAGAGGTGATGTGAGTCTCAAATGATCTTCCTGTTTGAAACCCTACACGTTATTTGATGACTTACGCAGATATCGTTGGGGATATAACAGGCTGTGGCCTCTACACACAAGTAGATGCTCTATAGAGGTGGCCACTAATACAGGTTTGAAACTAAAGTACAGTGAAACCTGTCTATAACGGTCACCTCTGGGACCTGAGAAAAAATTGAAAACTGAACTTTATAGATAGGTGGCCTTTCTGTCCAGGTTGATTTCTATAGAAGGCGTCATTTTGGGGTTATGAAGAGTGGACTTTATACACAGGTGGCTGCTCTATAGAGGTGGCCACTAATACAGGTTTGACTGTATATGCTTTTCAAAGTTGCAACACAAAATTAAAACGAAGGGTTTCAAAATGACAGCTGTTTTATTCTTTGTATTTCTATGACCAACGTAAGTCACCATCCTAACTTAAGACTAAGTCACCAAGTAAATGGTAACGTATGATGCCGGTTTAGTTTATAGATCTTGGGGTATGAAGAACTACGCCAAAGTTATCCTGGTGGCCATTTCATTTGCCTTCCTCCCAAAACATGAAGGTGCAAATGATCAATTTCCATGCCTCCGTCGCTGCCATCATTGACCACAAGTCGAAATCCGTTGTCGAGACCTGAGTCCTTAGCAATCTGTTTTGCAGTCAACAGCAAGTGTCCGAGAAGCTAGCATAGAGAGAAGAATGAGAGAAGAGCTAGGTTAGAGAAAATGCAATATACTTTTGGTGAGCCTATTGCTTATCAAGGACTGTAGGCTGTACGAATACCAGCCGAGAGAAAGAATCAGGTTGATATCTTTATTAACCCTTGTCCTCCTTACAAAACTAGTTAAATGCTTTATCGATTGCTCATTGGCTGATTGCTAGGGACTAACTTTATGATTGGTTATATGTTGCTACTTTTGACTTGTTTCAAAAACGTATATATACGTGATACGTCAATAGCAGGACATGAGTTAAAACAAACATCTAGTAAGGAATGACTTGTAACAGGATTACAACAGAGATGGTTACTAGTTGACAGACAAATATATAAGATTGTTTGGAAAACAACTGTTGTTTTGAACCAGGTTGTTTACCCAGCAGTCCATTACTAAATGAAGGACCGCATTGCAAGAACTCACAAGAGAAGTTAATTCATTCATTCAATATATTTGAGGAGGGTAAACCAGTAAGTCACATAGACTTGTCTAACCTGGGGCCCTCACGTTTAAACAGCATACAATAGGTAATGGATTACTGAAAAGGAATAATAAGATAATTAAAAATAAGATTTGTAGCAGTTAGTTTCATTTTAAAGAACTATGCAAGTTACTGATTTAGTTTCTGTGGCATGTAACGTTTTTGTTGAAGTCCTTAGGCTACCAATGTAAAGAAGTATATTTTGAAAATTTAACATTATATTCAGGAAGGGAATGCACAATTTACTGTTTATTATTTATTATTATCTATTGTTTATTATTTCACACTAAGTTTGCCAGTTGTTTTGAAAGACGAAGACAGCTTTTGCAACGGAAGGAACTCACCTCGCAATCCTCAACGGATGCTTTTGACAACTTAGGAATTGGCTTTCTTGGAATTACTAGAAAATGTGTAGGTGCTGCTGGATTAATGTCTTTAATGGCGAAACACTGGAATAACAAACACAAAAAAAGCTAGCTGGTGGGCAGGTCTAAAACACGGAAACACAGAAAAACTTATGGAAAAAATCCAGAAAAATCAAGAAAGAGGTTGATTGTGTGTCAAATCAACAAAAAGAGGTTGCCGTTGAGTAATTAATCGCTGTGAGCGGCTGAAACGTGAAGTGCAATGAACGAAAAATTGAACCGAATCTGAAACGCATAAAACAAACAAGTGAGGCCCGCGTTATACGAGCGTGCCGAACCAAATGACTACAATACAGAGCATCCGCCTGGGTCTGATTGGACACTTTCTGCGCAGACCTGAAACACCGCCGTCTATCATAATCAGGCATCCACCGCGCCCGACTGAGCCCAACTGGCGTGGGGGTGCTCTGCGGCTCACCTACCGCCAACAGCTGGACACTGACTTAGTGGCTATGGGAGTGAGTATCAAAGAGGCACCAGACATTGATCGAAAGAAAACTTTGCAGCACAAAACACATGAAAAATTAATAAATTATTGACACTGAACAACACTCTGTGTGTGATCGCAGAACATTTCTGTGATGCTGATTGAGATAAAACAAAAATAAAATCAAACTTCAACAATCGGCCTCTATCGTACTCGCGCAACAACTTCCTTGCTCTTGTACAGTTTTTGCCGCTTTGCCAGCCAGCCCAGCCTTGTTCGCACGCGAGTCAAAAAGGCAATCGAAGAGGACACAATCATAACCGGCTCACTTTCGTTGCACTGCACTTCATGTTTCAGCCGCTTACATCGATAAATTCTTCAACGAGGACCTCTTTTCGTTGATTTGACAAACAATTACAGTTTGCAATTTAGTAATCGTTCAATTACTTCAATAGTAGGGATCGACCGGACTGTCCGGTCCGGTCAGGATCCGGCCGGATTTTTGCTGGTCCGGTCCGGTCCGGTAACCGGACCAAGTGCTCTTGAAATGTGCTGGACCGGACCAAGCAGAATTTTTAAGAATTTCGTGGCAAGACGAATCACAAAATGTTGTTTTCAGTTGCCATTGACACCATTTGCTAAGTGTGAAAGTGAGAGGGCAGTTGCCTATTCAGGCAAGGGAGTGAGCTCCTTTAAAAAGACGTTAGGAGCCCATTGTATTTGCAACTGCTCTTGGCAAACAGGAAACAAATTAAACATTTCAGGCCTGTACAAAGTGAGTGTCTATACAAATACG
>OFHS01003403.1:6405-17076 GCA_900245855.1 Calvadosia cruxmelitensis | reverse complement strand
AAATAAATTGAAATAAAAATAAATAAATAAAAATTGAATAAATAAATTGAAATAAATTGAAATAAATTGAAATAAATAATTGAAATAAATTGAAATAAATTTGCATAAATGCATTGAATTTGCAGTCAATTAGCCAATAACATAAAAGATGCTCTTGGTCAATGATGCAAACGTCCGATAGTAATGCACTGGAAGCAGTTGAAGGTCTTCCATTAGTACACAAGAATAAGGCCAACCAAGTGGACCTAAGTGACACTCTTTGATTGATTGATTGATTGATTGATTGATTGATTGATTGATTGATTGATTGATTGGTTGATTGATTTGATATTTCCCGTAAATTGGACACGAAAGGCAAATACATGATATAAACTTCTAAGTAAATAAATATAAATATCACTTACATACACTCAAACAGCCTATAAACGTTTACAGTATTTTACTAAATTTATTTTGTCTAAACGATGTTTGGAATAAGACAATGTTGACTCTCATTGTATTTTCTTGTCCAACCCCAAATTATCTGTGGATATAATGTTGCTTAAAATCATTTAAAAAGCAACATGCTACTTGTACTTAAGCATCAAGTTACTTATAATTAAAAATAATTTATAAATCAAGTACCAAATTGCTGATAATTAAACAAAATGTATAAATTAGTCGTCAAGTTATTATCATTAAGCAAAATTATTTATCATCTTACTTATAATTAAACATAATTTAGAAATTAAGTATCAAATTACTATTAATTAAACATAATTTATAAATTAGTTATCAAATTACTAATAAGTAAACAAACTTGATAAATTAAGCATCAAGTTAATTATACTGTAATTAAACCCAGTTTATAAATTAGTTACCAAATTACTGATAATTAAACATAACTTATAAATTAAATATTAAATTACTAATAAGTAAACAAACTTGATAAATTAAGCATCAAGCTAATTATACTGTAAATAAACCCAGTTTATAAATTAATTACCAAATTACTGATAATTAAACAAAATTTATAAATTAGTCGTCAAGTCATTACGATTAAACAAAATTATTCAATGTCATCTTACTTATAATTATAAATTACAGTAAGTATCAAATTACTAATAATAATTAAACAAATTTATAAATTAGTCGTCAAGTCATTATGATTAAACAAAATTATTCATCATCTTACTTATAATTAAACAAAAATTATAAATTAAGTATCAAATTACTACTAACTAAACATAATTAAACATGTCGCTATTATCATACTACTTAGTTAAAATTATTGTAATATATTGTACTGCATATCAGCTTAATGCTTTGGGTATTGTAGTAGAATTTTTGCAAAATGTAACATAGCAAAGTATGCAAGCACAATCTATTTTGGGAAATGCAAAACTTTCTTGCACATCAAATACTGTTCATTCAATATCAAATAGTAATTAACTAGAAAGCGATGAGTTTAATAACAATGCAATAGGTAATTAAACATTACATAAATCCAAATTTGTCTTTGGGCCTAGCAAATTAAAAAGGTGAGTTAATTGCTCCGTCATCAAGTAACGTAACACAATTAACTCTTGTCTTGCTCATAAGACTAGTTAGATGAAGATTTCAAGTTGCCTTATTGATTGCTGATTGGTTGATCTCTAGGGACTAACTATCTGATTGGTTATATGTTGCTAATTTTGACTTGCTTCGAAATGTATGTATACACGATACACGTCAATAGCAGGACAAAGCTTAACTTACAAACATATGACATAAAAATAGCATAATTGAATAACAGCAATCAATATGAAGTTACATCATAAACTAAAAATAAAAGTAAAACCTTCATAATGCTGCGGCATCATAACGAGACTAGAGCCTCGCTTATGGGAAACGTCTGATTATTCATTGCAACAAATACAGTGCACACTACAAACACTTAAATGCAACCAAGTAAATGCAAAACGTTTTGTGTGAAAGCATTCACGAAATACTCAGTTAGAAATACAACAGAAATTTCAAAGTAAGAAAAATCAGAAATACATTACACTTCATTTCAATTATATACATGCAAACGTCAATTACAGTTGAATTCAGATACGTCAAGTGGATAGAAATTGTACATTCTATTAAAACTGCTTTGCTTTAAACAGTAATTGATAGAACATCGGTTTAAACCAACTTTCTCTGCAATTTTTATCAACACTATGTGACTTAGCTGAAGAAAACTGCGATTAGTAATGCAGTGCTACTGTAAATGCTCTTCCAAATCAAATTGTCTAACCCTCGTTAGATGGAATTAAAAAAACAACCTTGACAATAAATCCATGTGCTTGATTTCACAATAGAAAATAGCTATAAAAGAATCTTGTCAGGGTAAAATCCAGTCTGGTTAAAATGTGTCTGTTTTATCCAACATTCACCTAGTCCGAAAAATCATCAGATCTCTTACCAGATTTACTCCAAAATAGTAGGTCTACAGTGACCACCAATTAACATCATTTCTTAACCCACATGGGGAACATTCTGCCTTGGTTTTGTTATTGCATTCTATATTTATATTTCTCAAACATTTTTGGTTCATGTAATTAATGTTGAAAAGGATAAAAATAATCACATTATGTAGATAGATAGATAGATAGATAGATAGATAGATAGATATTTATTTGATCATGAACAGTACAGCAGAGTATTTTTTACAATTAATATACAAGTTGACTTAAAAGAAAAAGTACATGATCAAGGTCATCCCGTAAGCACTAACAGCTTGTTTGTTTGGGAGACCGTATACAGATTACATCATTAAAATTTAATTGAAATAAAATAGCAAGAAGAGAGAAATGGAAGAGAATTGAAAATTATCAGAAAAATATTGAGGATCAGGAGAGAAAAGAAGAAACAATTACCATACAGTAGATAATTAATAGTCACATGGACTAGAAGTTAAAAAAATAAAGAGATGATTGGATGAGTACAAAAAATAAAATAATAATAATAATTGCAGAAAGTTAATGACAAATGTAACAGTCACATAGAGTACAGACTTCATAGTAACTTTGGAGGAATTGTAATTTTAGGACTTATGAGAAACCATGAGTGGGCAGGTTGACATCAAAAGTAAAAGTAAAGTTGTTCCACAAAGTTGGAAACAGAAAATCAGGCAGCTTTTGTAAAGAGGTTGTCTTGGCAAAAAGAACAGCAATATTTTTCCGACGTCGATGTTCTTCTTGAAAATTGAAAAATTTTTTTAGACAAGAGGGTACTTTGTAATCTTTGACACGGTATAAGAAAAGCAAAATGTTTGAAGCATAGAGATCTTTCAATTGAAGGATGTCAAGCTTTTTACAAAGTGGCTCTGCGTGAGCTCGAGGCTTTGCACCCATGACAATTCTTATACATTTTTATGAATAATATGAAGATTAGATACAGCAGGACTGTTACCCCAGATTTCAACACCATATTCAAAGTGAGGTTTAATCATTGTGTTATATATTTGAAATCTATGATGAGTAGTGAGGAACTTTCTTGCGCGTATTAATGAGTAAATGTTCTTTAAAATTTTAGATTTTACAAAATGTATATGAGAATGCCAATCAAGTTTATTATCGATCATTAAGCCTAAGAATTTAATGGATTTAGTTGTACAATCAGTGCCACAGCGCTTAATGTCTTATATCACCTTTTCAGAATTAATCAGCAACTATATAATCTTCCGACAATGCATTAAAACTGTTTCATAAGGTGATTGGGTATTTACCTAAATTAGCCTGTAAATTACTGATACAGTGACATCTGTCTATAACGGTCACCTCTGGGAACTGAGAAAATGACCTTTATAGACAGGTGGCATTTCTATTCAGGTATATTTTTGGGGAAGTATCACTTTGGGGTTATGAAGAGTGGCCTTTATACACAGGTGGCTTTTCTATAGAGGTGGCCTTTAAAATAGGTCTGACTGTACCGTGATTACAAGGAAGACAGGCTACCTCTTTGTTTCATAAATTCCAGGTAGTGATCAAGGAAGTCCTTGCGTTGCGGATCCATATCCAATGAATACAGCTGAAATCATCAACAAAACAAATTGTTTTGTGAAAATTGATGTCAATCTGTTGCAATATAACAACAAGGATCAGTTTGTTTGTGATCAACAGTAACATGCCGATCATAATTAAGTAGGGCCATCGTGATTTAATGAACCAAATCGTAAAGACAGAGTAGCAAAAGTTCTGCAAATGTACTCTAAAGTGCTTCATCAATAATATCTACAGCAAATTAAGGCAAGAAACTCCAAATACTGGACAGCATGTAACGATCTCAAATGAATGCAATCAAAACAAAGCAAGTTGAGCTACATAGGGAATTTCTTGATTATAAATACCTCGTGCAAAGCTACTGATGAATGCCCTGTAGACATAATGATTTGTCAGAATGAAATTCAAACAGTGACGCATGATCTCATTCAAACTTATCAGTCTTTTTTGTGTACGTCTTCGCTTGGATAAATAGATAATAGCCACATGATTGATTAAATCTCCCCCTATGACATGCTTGTGAAAGTAATTTCCTATTATGCTGCTCGTGATTTCTAAAAGTCGACAGTTGTACATGTTTTCAAGGTAGACAACATCACTAGAGTATGGCCTAATGAACGCCATTAGGAGGATCAATTAAGAGATCCTAATCAGATGATCATCTTCTCAGAATAGCATAATAACCAACATATTCATTCGAACAAAACAAAGCACTGATTAAGCATGAGATATTCCTAATCAAATCGTCGCTTGTTATTTTCATCACGAATTCTTTCGCAGGTGTTTTTGAGTTTGAAAGATAGAGGTCAAGTACTCGAACAATCCCAACTATCAGCAAATTTCTCGTGCGGATATCTCCTCCACCCACGGCCTTCCTGGCCAGCTGTCACAAACAAGAAATATAAAATAATTGATCAACATCTGCAGCGATAAAGCGGCTTCGGTTTTAAAATTTTTACTACGAGAGTTGTGGTTGATATAATTATAATTTTTCTTCAAAAAGAAATGGAACAAATTATTCTCCGTAGACTAAAATCAGGCATGAGAACATTCGGAGAGTGCCGGCGAAACAGGAGCATCCAGACTCTCAAAACTGATATCGGTGGTGGTTTCCGAAATGAATAAAAATATCATAGTACAAACCGCCAGACGCCATGCTATATCACACCAAGCACAACAACAGCGGAATAATCATTGACTCGTCTCTCTTCTGTCGCGGGAAGGGAGACTTGTATGTGCAGACGTTGCGTGTAAAACATAGCGTCTGGATAAATTTATGGCTAGACAGCTGTTGTCGTGACCGCCGAGAGGTTTTATCGCCGCAACGACCTAGCAGTTATCCGTGGGAAAATAAAATCTCGTTGTTTGGATGTCTAACCGCAGATATTGATGATGGATTTTCAAAGCGAGTCGTTCGGGCCACCAGCTGCATGTGTTTTAGCCACGGGCATCAGCATCGCTTCAGACTTAGCCGGTGTATTTGTTTGAGGATTGCCTTTCAATTGCACACACAAGACGACAAAGCTATTGTTTACAACTGCACAATGATGGCAACAGACGACAATAAAATAATCGAGACGAAGCGAGGGAAGAGAACGCCGCCCCCTAAACCAGCATTGCTTTTTACCTCTTGTAGGGTTCCACGGTTGATCAGAAACATTTGCTGCATTTGGCTATTATCCCCGGCATCGTCTTCAACGGCGTGCGCTTGGCTGCTGCCGTTAGCCGGAACCTGGCGTACTTCTTCCTGCGTGTAGTTGAAGCGTTGCTGTTCGCCATCTTGCACGTCGTGAAGCTCAGCAGGCTCGACCTTGATAATGTCGCCGGAGAAATCGTCTGAGAGTTGCTCCTCCATAATAACAGATCAAACGCCGGTTCTGTAGTTTTCATTTGCCTACTCCTGTGCTCTTTTGAAGTAGACAGGGCTGTCACAGCGCTTGAACAAAACCGGCGTTCAAACGACAACGATGAAAACCAAATCCATCGAGATATTTCTTTCACATGTGTGAAAAATCAGTAGATAGATTCCATTCGTAGGTCGACGAACTCTCGGCAATCGCGATTGAGTTTCAAGGCGTAGATGTTGCTCGTTCCTTCACCGAATTGATTGTGCGAGGCAGCGCAGTTGGCCACCCGAAATATTCAATCATCGTTCAATCCATGCGGGCGATATTGATGCTGGCCTTTCATAGGACAATAAAGCCCTCATTTGTATGATAAATGGCCACACGGTCAATTATCGCGATATCATTATTATCATCGGGTCGGTCAAACAATGACCGCAGTTCATCGCAACACATGCCCAACAACAATGGCTGAAAGACGAGAGATCAACGCGCAAGCCGGCCAGACGATTAAAGACAAATAAAACAGACAGTGGTCTTCTTTCTTGATTTCTTTTCGTCGTGTTTTAGTTCTAAATTCAAGTTAAAAATCCCGAAATTCTCAGTCCTGCGACGCATAAGATGGCGGCCGTTCGAGCGTGACATCACCTGCTTGACTGTCTGGCGATCGACAAACACGTGAAGTGAACCTTGGAAATCATCGAGAGATCTGTTTCTCAGGATGCCGCGCCCAGTTCCTTACTCGGCCATGTCCATCGCACACTTTTATCAAATCTTGCTATCTTTAATCAGCGGCTGTTATCAAAGCCATTAAAAGCCAACATGATGAGACCAGCCTCACGGAAATCCTCTATAAGGACCCCAAGCAACGTCCATCATTTGAAGCCAAAAACGCCTGAAAACACAAATAGGCAAACGCAGAGGTGATAGTTTAATTCTCTTCAATATCCTTGAAGAGATGTTAACTGATCAAGAATGTGATGTCTATGTGGAATGGTTTAATTCTTTATCTAAAGAAGCAACGTCGGATGCCTTTTGATTGATCATGGTTTAATTTTCTGTTTGGAGTTTTTGGATTTCAGGGCCACTAAACTTTTACGAGAAATACTACAGCCGACTAGACAAAGGGCGCTCCCTGTAATTAGAATAGAATGTTCAGATCTCGTTTTAAGTAGTATCATTATCATTAGTTCACGAACCTACAAGGGAAATAGAGTACCATTAGTCCTTCATTGGCTAATTGGGACTCAACGGGTCTCATTTCAAATAATGTTTAGAAAGGTATCAAAAGTGCGCTCCGGCACATTTGAGAATCATGGATAGAGGACGAGAAATAGGCAGAAATCGAGGCCCAGCAACGGTCCCATGAGGGCGCAATTCGATGTCTAAAGCCACGATCAACAATTCAACATGAGACTTTTAGCATTTCAAATCACAACAACCAATTTACATTATCTCATTGTTTCATAAGTGCTTAGAAAGGATAGTTGAATGAAGGGAAATTGAAAAAGGAAATTGCAATATACTGAATTTGTCGGACTGAACCAATGCGATATTTTACCGGCAGCAGAACTTTGACGGGCTGTTTGTATTCCTTTTGATTGTTTTAATTGTCGCTAACGATCTGTGTGGTGTTTTGAGTTGTAGTGATCTAGAATCGGGACCAAGGATGATAAGCCTCAGACAAAATTAAAAATGTTTATTGCTGTATTTATCAGTCGCATATGTATCGAACGACACTTTTACAAAATAAGAACACATTAATTGACCCTGAAATCGCACTCGAAAAGTATAATTATATTGAATGAAAATAAGGAGAAACTGGGGTTCAGAGACTTTGATATCTTGAGACAACTCCTGCATATCAATTGGAGGAATCACGAGTCCAATATGGAACTTGCTGATTGGTTGGGGATAGATAGTCACTTTCATCTTACACCGTGATAGAGCAGCAATATACTGTAGGTGGCTTGGTCATTTTGCCCGCCATTCGGGTGAAGCCAATGACGTCATCCAAATGCTCCCAGCAGGCAAGAGTCTTAGTCGTTTCAGACCACGTTCACGTTGGATGGATTCGCTATCACGATGGACCAGTACCAGTATCGAATTAATCATGAAACAGCTATTCAGTGTCTGCTATTAAACAATGAACATGCGCATCAAGAACGTCACCATTCAATGGCACTGCGTTTATGTTATAATCTGGTAAAAATGTCTAATACAATAATTAATTAATTTCCATAACATTAAAAACTATAAAATTACTCTAGAAATATATACAGTACTTGCTACTAATCTTATTTATTAAGAAATAAAATTTAATGAAAAACCTGACCAGACTATTTACAAATGAAAAATCTCGGTCATCAAGCTTCGTGAAGAAATGATGCCTAAAACACAGATAATCTTATGATAATTTATGATAATGTTATGATAATCTTATAACAATGTTATGATAATTGTAGTTTCGCTGGCCTCGTTTTTCGTGTTTGTGCGTAACCTCGTTTGTGTTTAGGAAAGTCTTACCTTGGTAGCTAGGGATTGAACATGTGACTGTCCTCGTGTTTGCTTCTCATTGGTTAATTTGTGACAATATGTAAATTAGCTTAGTATAAATTGTATTGAAACCTTAATTAAGGTGTGTCTGATGGTTGCGACCAACGGAGATGCGTCTCCTATGTGATTCTTGTGTTTAACGTGATTTAGTTCGTTTGGTTATTACACAAGTCTCTTCTCTTGTCTTGCGGGTCGTAATCATTAGATACCAGGGACATTGGCCCGATACATGTTCCACAATTTGATACAGTCCTCTTGGGAAATTGTTTGAATCCCAGATCGATAGATTTCTACAATAATCTTTGTAAATAATTGTTAATTGTTTGTTCATGGTCATCCACTGGCCTATAGGACGTTGTTATTATGAGTTTCAGAATCAATAATAGCTGACCTTCCATATATTAATACAACAACGAGTTTTTTATCCGCCTCTATATCAAATTGGCGCTGTGCGGTGTGTTTCGAAAACCGTGCACAACCAGAGCGGTGTTCTTCTCAGACGTCGGAAAATGTCTTACTTGTTAATGAGAGGCCGCTGCCTGGTTTTGAACAGACATACAATCATAGATACCTATACACATTCATACCAAACAGATAGATGTTTGTGAAATATAGTTAATTAGACATAATGAGTGACAGTCACTTAATTTCAATCTGCCGCTGTATAAGCGTACATCATTTGCTGGGTAATTTCTCTTACTGATATAATGTGCAAGATAATACGAGACGGTACGTAGGTATTAGTCGGCTAGACAGTATATTTAGTGTCAGCAGTAAACAACAAATGACCGAAGTCAATGAATGGTAAACACACTCTGACCAGCAGGCAGCGGCAACAGACATAATTTCAGACATAGAATTGCTCTTTGCAAGTTGCGACTTTCCACATCCAGATAGATAGATAGATAGATTTTTTATTCGACCATCAAAACAATGTTAATTACATACAAATACGATTTGAAGTATAAAAAAAAAATACATGGTCAGGATCATCCCGTAAGCACAAATGCTTGTTTGTTTGGGAAGCCCTAGATATATCGCAATTACTGAATACGTATGATTCTGAATACTTTTTCTGATCTCAATCATAGTTTACTGAGAAACTTTTCTTTCCTATTAGGAAGCTAGAATTCCTCTAAATCTACTAGCTGTAACATTAATTAACTCTCAATGAAACTTTCATAGCACTCAATATACTGAGTACCACAGAGATCACAGAAATTGAAACTCGAAGTGCTATCAAGAACAATTCCTCAAACGCGCAAATCGAAAACCACTCAATTTTAAAAGTTGAAGTTAATTTACTTTTAGGAAAGTTTGTCTTTATAGATTGTTGATGTAATTATTTGAAATAAATTCCATTTGACTACAAAAAAAACTCAATTTTTGCCACGCCTAGAAAACAGTAACAAGAGTCACAAGACCTCAGTTGTACAGTATGCAAGGATATGAACGATATATTTTTTATTCACTCCGAGTAAGAGTAAAAGTAAACAGCTTGAAAACTGCTCTGAATAAGAGTAAGAATAAATCAAATTGATATTGCCCTCAGGAGAAGTAGAAGTTATAGCCTAACAAAATCCTGTTACTCAGAGTAAACGTAAAAGTGAAAGCAAAACTATTGAATTCAAGCAACAATGATCTTCAACAAGCAATAGAGCACTTATTTTGCGAGTAGATCACGAGGAGATGAAGAAGCAGCACTTGGGAATCTAAAATATTGCAACAAAAAATAAAAAATAAAAATAATAAAATAATAACAAAAATAATAAAATTCTTGAGAAGTTCCACGTCCAGACGTAAATGGTAAAGCTGACAGACCAAGCTATACATGACGTCATAGCCTGCATTGAACCACATTACTGCGAGCGCTATACTTGGTTGCGGTTATCCGCTCTGACGTCATGTATGTATAGATTTGAAACTTGAATATGGATCAAGGAAGTGAAAATGGTTAGCAGCTGTCATCCCCTATAGACGTCTGCACTTTGTGTTTTACAACCACTCTTCAATGCTGTTATCCCAGCAAGCGCAAGACGTCTTAGGACGTCCCATGGACGCTCTCACGACGTTTGGACGTCGCAGGTACGTCGTAAAGACGTCTTGTGTCTACTGGGATGCTTGATTGTTCCAAGTCGCTACCCTATCAGAAAAGATATTATATGTTCATATCGTTCTCCAAAATACCTCGAACTCACTACTTAAAGTGGAAGCTGAGACGACGACTGTCTAAACTTGAATTTCAACTGATGATACTTTACTAT
>OFHS01003402.1:0-17080 GCA_900245855.1 Calvadosia cruxmelitensis | reverse complement strand
AGAGGTCGGCTTATACACCAAGTCGGCTTATACACCGGAAAATACGGTACAAACCAGTCTGTAGACAAGAGCACTTTCAACTAAGATATCGCGTGCGGCAAGCCCTTCAGAAGTCATGAGCGCGTGCAGCATACGACTTCTGCTGGAAGCTGAGTGCAGCATATATAGAATTTTGGGCAGAAATAAAACAATTTTTACAAAATTCGATGTCTCCAACTCCAAGTGGAGAACAATGACAATGTCTTTAAAAGCATCAGTTTTAAATTTTAATGAAACTAAAATTTACGTGCGGCAAGGCATTTTAAATTTGTCTATATGCTGTGCAGCATTGACATACTCTGCAGACTGGAGTCTACAAACCCAGACTGCAGAGTGTGGCAAGGGTGTCCCCAGATCTTTTGAAATCTAGAATGTTGTGCACTTGAGATTTAGCTGTACGACAAAAATAATGTGTGCTGCTCTTCATTTTTGATGTGTACACAAAAATTCTTAAAAACAAATAGCTGCTAACATGCATTCTAGATGAAATTGTGTTCCTTGGTGCACCCAAAGTGTGCACTTCAGTATTATTTTCAGCATTTTGCACGCTTGCACCTGAATATTTTAGCCTCTGTCCATCCGAGATTTCGACGAGATGTGCCATGCTCTGCAGTCGGGTTACAAACCGTATCATTTTTATTGTTGACTTATATTTCTGTAAATTTGGCATGCAAACACTTACATCTTGCAGGACCACTTTCTTCTGCTGGTCCACTTTCAATTGATTCGAATGGTTCTGATCCACGTGAATCAAAGGACTCTAACGAGAAAAGTAATTTAAACGTTACTGTATATCACAAAATGATCCACCATAAAGGAAATGGATGGCACGAGAAGGTGGTGAAGGACACCGGTTGAGAGTCAAGCTGAACAGCGCCAAATTAAGCCTACAATTTTACAAAAGCTCAGCAAAATATACAAACCTTTGAATCCACGGCCTTTTCTTTTTGTTACGGAAGATTTGAGTTTGATGAGACTTTCTATATAAGTGCAAAGGATATAAGAATAAACGAACAGATTCGATAGCAATCACAATCATAACTCAATTCTTCACTGTCACAGACTGAAGTCTAATTCTAAATTTAAGTTACATCTTAGGCCTAATGGGTAGCAATTTAAAAAAAACCTATCCCATCAAGACCACAGAAATACACAAAACCACAACCTTGAAAGAAACTTATCATGGAGAATCAATTGCAAGTTTGCAAACTCAAGTCATACCATCCTTTTCTTCAGTTGGAAACTCTTCTTCGTCAACCTCAATGTCCAATGTCTCTTCCGCCATTTTGAAGTTTGAAATCCATGCGCTCTCTGAGTCTTTCTGCAATTTCACTTGAAGAGATTGATCTCTGCAGTAATTTTTGAATACAATGCTATCAATTATCTTGTGAAAGTAAGCACTGCAATGAGTTCCAAAGGAAAGCGCGCGAGATGTAGAATTTACGCCACATTGAGGTATTTTCATAAGGAGGGATATTTTCGTCGTGCTCGAGACAAGAGACGAGATCTTATGAACTTGGAACGTGCTTGCAGTTTGGAATATGCTTTGGCTGGCCGAGTATTCGTAGAGATATTGTCGCATAATGTAAAGCAACCAAGAAGGGCATCACGGAGCTACGAAGTGCATACGCTCATTCATTTGCAGAGAGCAGTACGCGTCTTTATGAAAATAGTACTTGTTAAACTTCCACGAGCACGACAGGCCGATTCAAATAAAACACAATGAAAATAGCGGTTGAAGGGTGCTGCCATGGCGAGCTTGAAAAGATCTACGAAACGATAGAAGAAATAAAGACCAGGCAAGGGATTGAAATCGATTTGCTATTGTGTTGTGGTGATTTTCAAGCCGTAAGAAACCAGAATGATCTTCAATCAATGTCTGTACCACCAAAATACAGGAGCATGCAAAGCTTCCACAAATACTACAGCGGTGAAAAAACAGCACCTGTGTTAACAGTATTCATTGGTGGAAATCATGAGGCAGCTGATTATTTGTGGGAGCTACCGTTTGGAGGTTGGGTGGCCAAAAATATTTATTACCTTGGATATGCTGGTGTTATCAATATTGGTGGAGTGCGGATTGGGGGATTATCAGGGATTTATAAATCACAGGATTACAACAAAGGCCATTTTGAATGTCCACCATTTAACGAAAGCACAAAGCGCAGTTTTTACCATGTGAGAAGTATTGATGTGTTTAAAGCAAAGCTCATCAACAGCAAAGTTGATATATTTATGTCGCATGATTGGCCAAATGGAATTCACGACTATGGAGACCTGGAGAGACTTCTTCGCTTCAAGCGATTCTTGGCCGATGATATTAGATCCGGGGAATTGGGTAGTGCTCCTGCTATGGAGATCCTCAAAGACATTCAACCGTCATATTGGTTTTCTGCTCATTTGCATGTTAAGTTTGCAGCAAGATTTCAGCATCCTCTCTCAGAGAATGGTGAAGTCAGAGAAACGAAATTCTTGTCATTAGATAAGTGTTTGCCTAAGCGAGATTTCCTTCAAGTGGTTGATGTTGGAGAATCAACTGGACCGTTTGAGTTGCATTATGATGCTGAATGGCTTGCCATCTCGCAACGTGTTAATGATCTCTACAACACAAGTCCAAGACATAACTGGCTACCACTCGACAAAGAAGAAATAGACAAGTATCTGCCAACAGAATTTGAAATTAATTCACTGCGGAATAATAGTTCAGATGACCTCAAAGTGCCAGATAACTTTACACAAACTGCTCCTGTCTATGACACTTCTAGTTCCCGTAACGGACCTCCTGCTGAGTATCAAATCAACCCACAAACAGAAAGTTTCTGCAAAGCATACAACCTCACCAATCCATCATTGCCCAAGAACAAGAGAGTAAATGAATTTAAGCGCAAATTTGATTCAGCTGAAGTTAACAAAAATGTTAGTAAGGTTACTGTTGTTGAAGCTGAATCCGAGGATGAGTTTAAAGAACTGGTGACAGCCAAAGAGAATCCAGACGAAATCCAACTGGACAGCAGTGACGAAAGCGAGGAGGAGAAACCCAAAGCGACAAATGAAAATGTTGAGTAAACATATTGTGATTATAGTAGAGGACTCATAAGCAAGAATATGTTTACTCTTGAGGAACGTCGCAATTATTTTGCGCAAAGTCGTCCTTTATTTCACCTGTTTGGTAAAAACAGACTGTCAAAACATATTTTGTGTTCAGATCTAGATCTATATTCTATAGATATCATATCAGAAATTAGCATGCCTGATTTTATATTTTGCCAAATTTTCCTTCTAATCTGTCTTCCATATTGATTGACAATACAGTGGAATTGTTGCATTGTTAATTTTTTTTAACTGTTTCACAAGAAATATCTTGTTGCTCATTTACCAGAAACTACTCTAGTTCATATCGCTCATATTTATTTAGCTTTTTAAATGTAGAGTTCCAGCATCTTAGTAGACTGAGATTTTGTTGGTGTCACTGTTTGCTGCCTCCGTTGGCTGTGATGCTTTGCCGTCAACGCTACAGTCCAGATATTGTGTATCATTTGCTGAGTTTGCTGTCCTTAACATTGACGCATCTGAAAACGTGTTCCTCTCCTCCGATTGTGTCAGGGCTAAGTCTTTCCATTTGCAGTCTTATTCTCTTTTGCCAGACTTGTTGCTTCCAGATCTTCATTTGAATCACAAAGCTCTTCCACTTCAGAAAAGTCTTTCTCAGTTATATTTGTGACATTTAATCCTATGTTAGAATCTTCAGGCCCTTCAAGACCGCTTTTGTTTTTTTTGGTAATTGCTGAGACCTCCAATTCTGAATCTGACAGCTCTTCAACTTCAGTACGGTCTTTCCTAGTTGTTTTTGCCATTTTGATTTCTACGTCAGAATCTTCAAGGCAAATATTGCCCTGTTTGTTGGTTGGTGAAGCTTCTAATTCTGCATCTGAGTCTGGCAGCTCTGTGACTTCTATATGGTCTGTCCGAGTTGCTTTTGTGACTGTGAGTTCTACGTCGGAATTGTGAGTTTCTTCAAGATCACTTTGGTCTCGCCCGTTGATAGCTGAAACCTCCAATTCTGTGTCTGAGTCTGGCAGTTCTGTGACTTCTTCATGGTCAGTCTGAGCTGCTTTTGCTGCTGTGAGTTCTACAGCAGAATTGTGAAGTTCTGCCTGACCACTTTGGTCTCGCCCGTTGATAGCTGAGATTTCCAATTCTGTGTCCGAGTCTGGCAGCTCTGTGACTTCTGCATGGTCAGTCCGAGTTGTTCTTGTGATAGCAAATTCTATTTCAGAACCTTGAGGTTCTTTGAGACCAGGTTGGTCTTGTCTGTTGATAGATAAAATCTCCAACTCTGCATCGGAGTCAGGAAGATTGTGGACTTCAGTTCTGTGTGCAAGAGTTGATTCTGGTTCTTCTTGTTCCATATCTATGTCTTGTTCTATTTGAGTGTCATCTGCTTGAATCACATTTAATGCTCTCAGCTCTCCATCTGAGCTCTCATAAGTACCATTCTGACTCACTTGAGTAGTATCAATGCTCGTATTTTCTATTTGTTCCGAGTTGCTCTCCTGAGAAGACAATGCCTCTCTGGCTGCTCTTCGCTGCATTGCTATTTCTCGGTTTCTTTGAATTTTTGCACGTAGCTCGTCAGTAATAGATGTTGCCTAAAATAAAAGAAACCATGTTTTCTATAAATAAAACATTTGTTGTGAAATTAGCAAAAATCTTTAATGTAACTCGTGTCAGAGGTTGTATATACTTATGATGATTAGTGATGCCCATGACAAATAAGAACAGACAATTTAAAATCATGATATAAAATAATACAGTGAAACCTGTCTATAACGGTCACCTGTGTAGGACCTGAGGATAATGGCTTTTATAGACAAGTGGCCTTTCTGTCCAGGTTAATTTCTATACAAAGTATCATTTTGGGTTATAAAGAGTGGCCTTTATACACAGGTGGCTGCTCTATAGAGGTGGCCGCTAATACAGGCTTGACTATCTATGAGGATTGATTGACCACAAACAAGAAGTGGACCTGATGCATTATGTTTTTTGTACAATCGAATGTAATTCTGATCAAATGATAATCGTTTAAACAAAAATTTTAACATTAACATTACAGGTCCAAACAGAAACTTGACTAGGAAATCGATATGTCAAATCATATTTAAAATAATCTCTTTATGGCCATACTTTGCCATTTCACATCTAATGTAGACACCGCAAGAATGTCCTGCTCTTTCAAGTCAATTGCCATTAATAATCTTATTAATGTGTTCTACTGTAATCATTATGCAGATATGGTCGTAATTTATATTGACACTGCTCAAAGACAAAAAGTTATCTTTTCATGCTATTGAGAAAGATTTGAAAACCTAATAAAAAAGTCAACCGCCATGAAAAAATTTAAAAGTTAATAGTCCATTGTCGGAGAGTCATATGGTGTTATGCTGTAGAGAACGCCCTCATTGGAATTCTTCTGATGAAAACCTACTCAAACGTGCCTAATTATTTGAACCTACAAAATCAGGATTGAAACGGTACTGTGGCGGTCTCATCAAGCAATTACGTCACAATTCAGACCGCCAATCAGCGCCCTCCGTCAGTCGCTATAAATGTCTTGTATTTCGTAATGTCAACTCTCTTGCAATCTGTACTCTCGAGCCTTCGGATGGGCTGGCTACCCTCCGTTGTATCTGCCACAATTATATCTACAACTACACCTATTTGCCTCTGTCCTTTCATCAACACACACAACCTACATATCCTACAGTACCACCCTCTAATGTACGGTACGGAAAACAAACCTCACGACTTGTGGCTGGTATTTCTGGCAAGCTTTCTTGCAGACGAGAAGGAGCAAGTGCCACTTCTGCTCCAAACTCAGCAGATATCTCTCCCATTGCACCTACAGTAAAAATTAATTCAATAATGTGATAGCTCAGGACAGCAAGAACATAAGTTTTTACATCATCATTATCCCTGTGGCACACAGAACAAAGAAGCAGTTGTGTTTAAATATCTGGTCTAGAGGGTAGTATGTGACAATGAGTGGCTGCCAGTCTGACGTACCAGCTTCGATTCCCGGCCCAGCCGACACACATATATCGACATGTATTTGGAAAAAAGGAAATATCCAAACAATACACAAATAGAAGGCGTTGAATAAACGCACTTACACTAAACGGTTTACAGATGCGTATACAAAATTTATATGTTATTTCTTTTGTGGTTTCAATTGTTGACGGCCCCAAGTGAGACAAGCCATTGGCTTATTAGGTTACCCTCGTTACATAAAGTGACAATTATATTTAGAAATGGTATCCCCAACTGTGTTCATGTATAATAATTAATTGTAATATTTATCAGCTGTAGCAAAACAAATCTAAAACCAGAAACTGCGACTGGAATACAGTGAAACCTGTCTACAATGGTCACCTCTGGGACCTGAGAAAAATGACCTTTATAGACAGGTGGCCTTTCTGTCCAGGTTGATTAGAAAGTATCATTTTAGGGTTATGAAGAGTGGTCTTTATACACAGGTAGGTGGCTGCGCTATAGAGTTGCCTGCTAATAGAGATTTGACCGTATAACATTTGTGACACTGATATGTAGTGAACTAAGATCATCATTCGATCTCTTCCTCTTGGTGCATTATGTAGTAAGCAGTGCTGTGCAGTAATTTTTCAAAAGTAACGAATTACTGTAATTCGTTACTTTTTGAAGTACCGGTAATTGTAATCCGTTACTTTTCGCAGAGAGTAACTTTTAACTGTAATTCGTTACTTTTTTGGCCAGCAATTTGTAATCGTTATTTTTAAAACATCCCAAACCAGAAATTACTATTTTACTAATATTGTGCTCTCGTGCAGTCCGCAAACAACACGAAGAAATCACGTCAAGTCTAGCCTGAGTCAAACAAATAAAATTTTACGGTCGACAGTTGATTCATCCACGAGGCCTTTGCCTGTCGGTAATGTGTTGATCTTTGTTCCAAGAACAAAAGGTGTCAAATGACGCTATTCATGTGGTGTTATGGTGTTGAATTTTACAGACGAACGGATGTAAACAAACAAACTCCCGCATGATCTTGAAACATAATCTTTGCTTGCTGGTCGCTACCGAAACATTTTCCAGCGCAACTGGAATAAACACTTGATCAAAACAAGGATCAAACTCGTTACTTTTACTCAAAGTAATTTGTAATTGTAATTTGTTATTAAATAAAAGTAATTTATACAGCACTGGTAGTGAGGCACATGAATTCCATCCAAAATTACCTGCGTCATCATCAAAGCCATTCTGACCGTTAGCCTGGTTTTGTTCTTCTGGTAAAGGTTCATCCTCTCCTTTTCTTAGTCTTCGAACACAGTTCTAAGTGTAACAAATGCCATATTGATATAAGCAAAGATGATAGCTCATTAACATTGTGGCGGTCTCATCAAGCATTTACGTCACAACACAGACCGCTAATCAGCGCCCTCCGTCAGTCGCTATAAATGTGTTGTATTTCGTAATGTCAACTCTCTTGCAATCTGTGCTCTCTAGCCTTCGGACGGGCTGGCTACCCTCCGTCGTATCTGCCACAATTATATACTCAACATCATCCACTTGTCTCTGTCTTTGACCTACACTCAACACAACATGCTCTACAACATTGTACGCAATCACTGAAATATTCTATAACAACACCAGGACACATAAATTACACTATACAGGGGGACGCCATCATTATACTCCTGAGCCAAGAAATAGGTACTGTGTAAAATTATTTACACCATATTGGACACCTTGGAACTTTATCCAGGAAGTTGGTCCCTTGGTAACACCTGAAAAACCAGATGTAGCTGCAACATTTACGTCTGTTATCGTGTAATCTGTAGCTAATTGTCAGTTCTGTAAAAGAAATTTCGTGCCAAATGCAATCTGGTCAAGTCACAATTGTAAGTAAAGTTGTTCATTCTGTTGCTTATATTTGTACCTAATCAAGATAATTTCATAGGTAATTCGCTACTTTACCTTCAGTTACCGCATTCTAATCTGTTTTGTATATTCTTTATATTTACCATTTGCAATTAAAGAAACGTTCTAGCGAACATGAAGTCTGTTCACCTGAAGTAATTTCGTTGACACACGTGTGCGTCTAGTGTTACATTCCCTGTACCTATGCAATATCTGCATCCCATAGCATTTGTTTGTTTTCCTGTCTTCCTTGTTATATGTTCGATAACGTTGCAATGTTATAAGCGATGGTTAAAACGTAGTTATTCAGTTGTTGGTAAGACTTGGTTGTGCTCACCGACCCGATTGTGTCTTTTGAGTCTTATCGTTGTTGCACGCAGCAATACACCTACTCCATGCACGACAAGTTCGTTAGCTTAAGCCTGGTTCCCAGTTTGACCGGGAGCTGCCGGCGATCACCTTTAATGGGATTGATTTACCACCGGTGATCGCCTGCAAATCAAACATGTTTGATTTTTGCGGAGAGCACCGCCGGTGATCCCCAGCGCCGGCGGTGGACGGTATCCATTTGGACCAGCGGTCATCCCGGTGATCGCCGGCAGCACTGGGTCGAAATGGGAACCAGGCTTTACTTAGCTCACAGCGTGGTTCCATGAAGCGGAGTCAATTATATCTATATGTAAACTCTTCACTACAAAAAATACATGTCCTCTTCATTGCAAGAAAGTATCATCGTTACTTTCACTGCTGGTTTCCATCCAAGGTCTTCAACTTTGTCAACAAAGTCTTCAAAACAAAATTTCGGAAACAGCTGGTTTCCCCAGTATTCATATTGCTTGAGAAGGATCTTTAAATTGGTCGTCTGAAAACAAGTTGAGAAATATTAAACATTCCGGTCACATGGGCCTAACTGAAATAATTCAAATAAGAACATGTAATCAAACAGTTTATGTAGCTTTGCTGGCTCACTGCAAAATACACTTACCTCATTGCCAGCACCTTTAAATTTTACATTTCGAAATAGAGCAGGCAGTGAGGGAAGACCATGATCCGAGCATAGCCTTGAAAAAAAAAAGCCAGTAGATAAATTGAACAGTTGAGGTCGCAACAGCATAAACAAAACATTGATGCTCTACGAGCTGACTCACGGTGTAGGACTGTAAAGCAATTATTATAATATTAATATTTTAATACTTTTATTAACACATGCAATAAATGAAATGGAAAAAATTAGTAGTGAAAAGATTGACTTTAAATCAGATTACAGAATAATAGAAAAGGTTGTTTCAATTCAAGCATTATGTTGATCAAAATCACTCATTGCACTAAGCTATAAACAATAAGAATTCTTTTTGTTGTAATAAATCGAGATCTCCAGACCTTTCTTCGTTTAATCTTGGAATATTCAGTCTTTTGCGCACTTTGGCAGCCGGTGCTTCACCGTCTGGAGCGTCAGCAGGGTTGTTTGAGTCTGGTTCCACAGGATCGTTGAAGATATTTTCCGTTAATAAGTCATCATCATTTGGTGGTACGGTAGCTCCGTCAGGAACATCGTCTTCGAACGACATCCTAAGGTAGCTCGCTTGAAATTGTGAACATTCCACAATGTTATCGATCTGCTGTTATGTTCAAGAATGAATACGCGCCAATTTCCCGCCAAATGAGCCTCGTTGATGACGGCATGCCTCATGCAAAACGAGGTTCTCAATCCGACCAAATCGGATTTTATTCGAAAACCGATTTTATGCAAACAACGTAATTATTAAAAACGAATTTCTTGTAACTCAATACAGAAAACAATCAGCTATTTAGTTGAAACTAAAATAAACAACTACAGTAAACCAATTACTTCAATACTGCAGGACCTGCACTGGCCACCAGTGAAAGTCACTGAAAGAATGAGTTCATTGTAATTTAAAGTTCTAATTATTACTTTCAATTAAAGTCAATTACCGTCTATTTGGGAAAGAAAGAGTTCATTTTAATTTAAAGTTGTAATTATTATTGTACATTTGAACTCTCAATTCAAGCACTTACTGTCTACCTGGGAAAGAAAGAGGTCATTTTAATTTAAAGTTCTAATTATTATTGTACATTTGTACTTTCAATCAATCAATCAATCAATCAATCAATCAATCAATCAATCGTCATTTAATCGGAGAAATTCGATAAGCTTACAAAGCTTTTTTGCACGGAGCAGATAAATTAAAGTCAAATTCAAATTCTTTAATTAAATTCAAGTCACTTACTGGCTATCTGGAAAAGAAAGATTTCATCTTAATTTGAAGTTCTAATCATTACTTTCAAGTCAGTCAATGGCATTTATGTAGCAAACACCTGAAAATTTGCTGCAATTGTCACTGATTAAAGATTAATATGGAATAATATGCAGATTATGGTTGCTCTTCAAATTTTGCCCAGGTGGCAGATTTTGAGGTCAACTCGGACACGTCCCAAACGCCGCGTCCCATAATAACGCCGTAATGAGATTGGGTCGTGCCCAGTTTATTTTGTTTTTCATTGCATCACTTCGGCCTTTCTCTCCATTTAAAATGGCCGACACGACAACCGTTTCTCATCAGTGGAGCTCAACATCCCAACGTCTTGCCCACGACAGATAACGGAGAACGCTTGGATAGCAAGAGGAATTTTACTAGAACATTAATGGATCTTCTTCATGCCTCTCGGTTGCTGGCGTTGGCCGCAGCGAGGCATTCGTCAGCAACATTAGTCGGATCGCTGTCCTGCATTACATTGCTCGCCTCACGGGCTGGTCGCCATGACAAAACTTCTGATAGAATATCTCTGGAGGTAGGCCTGTGCCTATGCAATGTGTTTACTCACTGCTGTTTTTTAAGCTTATTATAAACTAGAGACACATGTGTAGCATAACCTTAGACGTACTCGCAGTTTCTATGACAATTAATGAGTTACAAACGTGTTTAGGCAAATTTTGATTGCCAGAAACATGAAGGTGAGAAGCTTTACTGCACCGTTTTCAAATATCCAATAAAGCATAACTAAATATGTCGTACGTGTAGGTGTTCGTTGCGTTGTAAATGAATAAAAAAGTGTGTTGTTTGTTCTCTGACGATTTATTCGTGCCTTCGTTTCAGCTCTCACGAGAGTCAATGCTTCAGCATTTCCTTGTCTACACGCTTGTTATTCTACACGTTGGGTCATCAGTTCGGCATTTTCTATCCCGTTGTAAATATAAATCAAGTCTAGGTATGTTGTGTTGCAATTCACTTCATTTTATCGAGCTACTGACTGCTTTTACTCCCTGGCCACATTATGTCCTTCAGAATTGTTTTACGTGTTGGATGGGTCTACTCACTGCAAGGTTATTTGCAAATTAAAGGCTATCTGCTTGATTGATAGCTATTCTCAATTGTCAGTAGATCAATCTTTTGATGTGATTGATTTTGTTAAAGTTACTTACTAGGCCTATCTCTAACATAATCTAATTAGTCGTTTATTCATTCTGTTTAAAATTTTTAAATACATGTATAAGATTAATGCTTATTTATCTCCTTTGTGTCTTTCAGGGATCGTAGCAGCATATGCCGTGTTGGCTTGTTTGGTTTATCTTAGTTTTGTTTATCATATTTTTGGAGACGCGTCGCTGCTACCCAGGTACATTCCAACAAGAATTTCTCACAATAGGATTTTCTTCACTACAGTATAACCTCGTTAATCTCACTTTGGTTTTCCAACCTCAAATCGTGATAATAAGGAGTAATATTGAGCGAGATAACACTGTTGATTCTGACAGTGCTTGGTTCTCAAACTGAAATGATATTAAGCGGGTTGTGATATTAACCATGGTAGTATTAACGGGGTTACACTGTAGTGATGTTAAGAGGGTACAAACAGTTTATTCTGACTGAGCTTGGTTCTCACACTAAAGTGATAGCGGGTTGTGACATTAACCATGGTAGTAGTATTAATGGGGTTACACTGTAGTGATGTTAAGAGGGTACAAATAGTTTATTCTGACTGAGCTTGGTTCTCACACTAAAGTGATATTGAGCATACCATGATATTAACCATGGTGATATTGACAGGGTTACACTGTAGTGAATCCAGTTAGCCTATAGCTAAAATAGTGAATGCCTACAAAGGCAGATTAATTTCAGTGATTTTTTACTAATTTTGATGACATTAGACGCAATGTTGATCTCGTTAAGTTCTGACGATCAGGTTGTTTTAATTCTAAGTGGTCTACCAAAGGTTATCTTAACAGATTCTTGGCTTAGTCCTTTTGTTGGTGATCTCAATGCTATGTACAAGGTAATTGTTTGTGTAGCGGCTGTAGCTTGCTTGAATCCTGACACCTGAGTCATGTCGACGCAATTGGGATCCCAGGGCTTGCTTGCAGTAGAAAACCTGATAAGCTGGGCCACATTTAGATGACATTGTCAATATTGTAAAATAGGATAGTGGCTTGAAAGTCAAATTAACGAGTCTAGGCTACCTGCCCTATTAAGTTGGTACATGATGTCATGGTAGCAGAAAGTTTCAATTGACAAAATTAACAGGTACACCTGTATAGATCTTTTTAAGTTCAGAGAGCTAGTTAGTGTTGTTTGCTGTATTAATTAGCAAATCAAGCGGGATCTCAACAAGTTTGACCGTCATTGATCTGCATGATAGTTGTCAAAACATTTCACTTTTAGCTTTTGATGCGGGACTAGCAATAATTTTATAGGCTAAGTTGTTTTGTGTCTTGAGCGTTTTCTTTCATTGGTGTTCTATATTCTTTTTCCCAGATATGCTGTCCCCATATTTTTTTACGTGTTTAATTGGAAAAGAGCAGCTAGGGTTGTTGATGAAGTCTTTGGATCCTGCGACACAGATGAGGTATATTCAGGGCTATGCCCAGCTCTCACTTTTGATACTTTTTGTTCAGTTTGGTTTGCTCTTTACCTACACGTGCGACTATCTCATTTGTAGCATTGTCACTATGTTGAAATTTAGCAAAACATCTGGTCTAAGTTGTTTGATACAAAACTAAGAACAATTGCTTATCTATGTTACAGTCGTAATCTTTGATGCCATGTACCAAAATTCTACAAATGATATCTCGTTGGTGGAATCTTTCTTTTGAGCACATGATCGAATCCTCAAGAAAAAATAAGTGATGCAGACATAGCAAGAGACTTTTCTCTGCATATATGTTGTGTCGGTGTGGTCTAGAGGCTAGTATGTGTGGCTGCCAGTCAGGCGTACCGGGTTCGACTCCCGGGCCAGCCAACACATATATTTGTTGTCATCTGTGGTTTTAATTGTCGAGGGCCCCAAGGGAGACAAGCCATTGGCTTATTGGGCTACCCTCGTTAAATAAATTGACATTCATTTTTCTTCATTCAAGCAGGTTTTCAAAAAAAGGAAGTTTTGTGAACACAACAATGTCAAATTTAGTCATGTGTAGATCATATTCTGTTAAGGTCATTTCTAGATAATAGCAGTTGTTCATTGTTGTGTTTTTGCTTCTATAGGTTTCATTCAGTGGCATCAGCAAGGCCATACTCTTATCATTTAGCTGCATCATTCCAAAATATGTGATTGAGCTTCTAATCCTTGCCTTTGGAGTAACATCTGGTAAGTGGCGTGTTGGATCACATTTTAGTTTTATAATGCTCTTAGGAATTGAATTTATTTTTGTCACTTATGTTTTGATTTCCATAGTTTGAAAGGGCTATTTAACATTCAATAGAGCTTGGTCCAAAGGTTTTCACCAAAAAACCAACCAGATTTGTTCAAACAGAACGATTTCTTCCTCGGATCAACATAATCAAGAACACACCGGAACTTGCTAACTTGCTATAACAATTGACCTTCAGCGATATTTGAAACTACAAGAGTAAAGCTTGTAGCCAGGTAACAGGTCCTTCTAATTACGCTAATTAATCTAAATGTATACAAAACAATCCTTAAGTTCAGAGGTCGAATTCTACTTTTTTTTCCTTGGGTAATGGGTAGTGCTACTTAATTTATTGTTCTGTGCTTTCTGCATGTCTCGTACAGCTGTCAAATATTTATGCATATGAAACCATAACTAAATGGAGGGTTGAGCAGTTCTCTACTTCTGCCACTGCTACCAAGTGCTTCACGTGTTGCTAACGTGTCATTCATTCATGAGTGACTGCCATTTTTTCATTGTTTGTCTGGTACACTTGCAGGTATTTCACAATTGGAACTTTTGTCATCTATTGTTGGTTTGGCATTGGCCACAGAACTTGTTGCTTGTTGTACGCTATTGCCAGCACTACTGACTGCCTTCTGTGAGGTAAAGCACACAACATTTTCTTTGATGTGAATAGAAGGTTTATTGTTGTTAATCTAACAAAATTTCCTTGCTACTTGTGGAACAGTGTTATTTGCTCTATTTAGCTATTATTGCATGAGAAGGATGTAAGCAGTCACTAATAATAATAACATAGACGGTCCTCTACATAAAGAGACCATTATTCTTCCTCTTGATGCATTTGTTACATACACTGTGCCATGACAAAGTAACACAAAGGAAAGACAAATACATCACCATACAATACCACTCTGCTTGTGTCCTTTGAGATGCAATGGCTATCGAGTGTAGGACTCAGATCTCACAATTAACCTACAAACTAGCCGGTGGTTGTCACACAGATACTGCCATGTTCAATTTGTGCTTGTGGAACTCAAATTTTGTCCGAATCTTGCAAGCATGCCCAATGGGGTTACATAGAGCCTTGAAACACCCCAAACCGTATGTTTTGCATCAGAATTGCAAAAGGTTTAGTTTGAATGTTAAATCAACATCAGTTACACTAGTATGTCTTCCATAATCGTTTGATTACAGTGATATGTTTTCATCATTTAGTTATGCAAACTGTCAAATTCATGTGGACCTCGAGAATTACTGCTTGTCTACCATGAACTTTATTTCTGAGGCTAGTTCTTTGTACTATTCTAATGATTGTTCTTTCTTGTATGTCGGTATCCAGGTTTCTACACATAATTCTCTCGCTGAAGATCGGCCCAGGGAAGTGTCAGATTCCAAGCATTATTCAGACGCCAACATTGTCAAGGATCACATCAACACTTTCCTGGTATGTTGGATGCTCTTGTTTATTCAAGTGTTTAATGTTTCAAGTGTTGATTATCATGTTGAGAGATTAATAAAATAATTAGATTGGTATCAATTGTATTTCTGATTCATTTGCATCGATATCATATATTTTATTAGAAGCTATGGCGATATACTTACTGCGTGGAGAACGAACAATGCCGCTCATGTTCATTAGACCTAAGGCAATGCGACAGCTGTAAACAGTTGACCGTAAATCATTGAAAGATGAATGATCGTTTTCACAGAACAGGACTAAACTACTATCTTATACTAATTCTTCGGTCTTGGACTATATTCGCATGGTATACAAGGCTTAACAAGTGTGCATTGGAGCTGACTTACTTTGGTGTCAAATCAGGCTACCTGATGGCAAATTTGAGTTCAAAGTAATGCTAACTTACTAATGGATTAAGAGTAAACAATTACTTGGAAAAAGATCTGTTCTACAGATTTTCCTCTCTTTTTTACAAGATTGGTAATTGACCAAGATTGGTTTATGGAGAGACCTTGTTTTCGCTTGCGTGTTACTGTAACAGTGACTTTATGCTAAGATCATAACACTATCATCATCTTTTTTCTTTGGCAGTTCTTTGGTTTAATTCTTGTCCATGGCATTAACTGGCTGCTGCGGTTCGTTGTAAAAGAATCTCTTGTGAATGAAGTCCTCCTAGAGATTGGCTACAACGAGCACGGGTAATGCCAAGGATCATTTTAACCATTGTTGTTGAAAATTGTTGAATATTGTATACGTGTGTGTTGAATTACGCGTATTGGTTACAACATTGACAGTTTTGTTTTTATTTGCAGATTATCTTATACTGTTGACGAGGTAAGCTGTTACTATTATATAATGCCCTTGACAGCTTACAATTTAATGAAAGCAAACAGCAATACAGTCAAACCTGTATTAGTGGTCAACTCTATAGAGCAGCCACGTGTGTATAAAGACCACTCTTCATAACCTCAAAATGACACTTTTATAGAAATCAACCTGGACAGAAAAGCCACCTGTTTATAAATGTCATTTTCCTTAGGTCCCAAAGGTGACCACTATAGACACTTTTCACTGTAGTTTATAGTTTGAAATTACAGATAGTTGTTAATGAGCAGCCGTCAGATAAAAGGATAAAGATTATTTCTTTGGTGCTGAAGCTGATCATTATCCACAGAATTAGTTACAGCACGATGATATCTCTCATTTAGATTTTATCTGCGTGGAAACTGCACATTGTGCTTTCCTTGAAGGTAGCTATCTAGATCAATGTCTTTCTATAAGCATAAGTTCACTGTTGTGTTATTTGTAGGTCTACTTCTACGGTTTCATTGTCATTCTTGCCGTAAAGTATGTTGCCTGTGAGCTGTCTGGCTGCCTGGATGATTTAGCAGAAGATCCAAAATGTCTAGAAATAGACCAGGGCGTTATGGAAATACCTTGTTCACCAAAGACCATCTCATCCTCTCCAGTCTCAAAGACGTTGTCAGTTGACAAGGTAAATACTCAGATTACAGTAGAGATTGTCGGTGTTTAATCAGCGCTATATTGTTCAGTGGTCACAAAGACGAACCCCATATCATAGGTTGAACTGTACCTTTTATTGAAAATAATTACTACAATTTTTTGTAATTAAGTTCATATTTGGCTAATACCCAGCTGTGCATTGAATGGAGTATGTTCCAGTGTTTTTCTTTCACTTTGATTAATTTATAAGCAGCTCTCCATCCTGTACTATTATTTTCTCCTACACGTTTACGCTTGATGTCAGAGTATCAAGCAAAGCCAATCCCGCAAGTAGAATGCAACCAGTCAGGATCATATGTGAGATACACATCATCATAAAAGTTAGATTTGTGACAGTCCGTTTGTCCTACCCTAATGAAGTTAGTCATTTGGTCTTTGTAATCACATGCCTTTCGCTAATCGGCAGTGGCGGACACTAGGGGGGCGAAGGGGGGCGGCCGCCCCCCAATAATTTT
>OFHS01003401.1:4317-17081 GCA_900245855.1 Calvadosia cruxmelitensis | reverse complement strand
TGCATTCCATGCGGTCCTAAAATGGACGTCTAGTCCTGCTCATTCTGAGGAGCAGGAGTGAGCGAACAGCACTGCTGGAAACTGTCTGCAAGACCTGTGACTGCATTGTTTTGACTACAGATCACACCGATGCACAAGCCACGGGCCTACGGCAAGCAACAACTTCACAACTGGGTTTTCCTGACAAGAAGCGGCAAAATTGCTCAACTTTCTCTCTTGCTATGCTAGCAAAAAGGCTAATTTATTTGAAATGCACTTTGCAATTAGCACGCTCACAACATTGGCAAACGGAGATGACATATTAGCTTAGCCTAGCCTATAGTGTGACGGGAGCTCAACCCGCCCCCGGACATTGTAGTTATTGTTATGTTGTCGTCATCGTTTTCCCTGGTAACTAGTAGTGTCGTCATTGTAATTATTCGTAAATTATAATATCACGTGATTTCCGTCTACTTAGATTGTCTACCCTGTAATGTTGAGTAAGAGTTAGTCGCTGTATGTTGCCATGATGAATGGAAGATAATATTGAAACTGCTCGCATGTGTATTTGCTTGTATTCGTGCCACGACATATAGGTCCCCTGCTTGAAATTGTTGAGCAGGACCAACATCTGGGAGCTGACTACGCCACTGCAGTTATTTACATATTGTATTGCATACAGCAAATTGCATGCAGCTGCCTTTAGATTTACAATGTCAGGGGCATTATTCATGGACTTGTATTAAAGCGTGACTAAATTGCAAGTCCTTCTCATATACATATTTTAGCAGTTTAGTGCAGATTAAGTGTTTATTCCCCGACTGCGCATTAGGCGCGGTCCATGAATAAGATCCCAGGTGCACTTATTGAGCCTAGAACACAATCAATAGGAGTCATTCATACATAAACAAAAAGCGTCAGACGGGAGAACATCTCAGGAACACACATAAATACTGCTAGATCTGTAAGACATTGCGTAGGCGAGCCCCTTATATACCCAATAATTTCAGCATTTAGCGATAAATTACAGCGGAAGTTATGAAAACAGCCAGCTAGAAGTTGCATACTATTGTATATGTGTCTGTTAGAATAGTATTTCTACGACTTCGCCACCCTCACCTTTGCAATCTGTTGCATTTCTGGAACCTTCTTCGATCGTCGAATGGTGCTGTGGGCATTCGACGCAGGTCAAGCTGCCTTCGTTGTCTTGGTAATAAGAAATCGGGCATTCGACGCACTTTCTTTGTCCTCCATCATGGTACATTCCGATTGGACAATCCACTATAGTATCATGCAAATTTGCAAACAATAGAATGATGAAAGTCATTAGACACGTGATGGGAACAAGTCAACAAAAAGTGACCCGTGATAACTACAAGTCAATATTAAATTATTAAGACCCACTTTTTTAAATGGCATATGCGAAATAATGTCGTTTTTAATTTTAATCATCCTAGGAACAGTGCGAGAAGTTTTTAAAGTACCTTTAGATATAGTTTAATTTTAATTCTCATTGTTAGGATGGTAAAAGTAAATTTTAATTTGCTATAATTATATTTTAGTTTTAAAGTACGGTAGAGTTTAGGCCATGATGATGTCAGCGCTTTAGAATATTTGTATAGTTTTAACGCTCTATAAATTGTTGTATTGTTATTATGCATAAATCATTCGCTGCGGAAACGTTTTCGGCTCAGGTTGTCACCTGACTTGATAAATATCGCGGTCTCCACAATGCAAACTCTTGATTTCCAGCTGTGTTAGACCGTACACGTAACTATTGAGTGCGTAAGTAAAACGAGGCAAGTGCCGCAGCATTTCTACATCTCTACGCAAGAACAAGATTATAATTCCCCATAGACCAACATGTTTATTGAAATTTCGCAGAAGCAATCTTTGAAATTGTTTCACTTATACTTACAGCATTGCTTTGTATTCATTAGCACTGATCCAGCAGGACATTTGGAATTGATTGCATGAGGTTGATGACCAAAAGTTAGCGAAGCGATGATCTCTTGGATCTAAAAAATATTGTAACAAAGGATTATCTATTACTATAGAAGCACCCTATTGTTTCAATTTTGCACCATCGCATGCCAAGTTAGCATTATTCGCGATAGAGTTTATAAAATATGAATGATATTATATAAGAAATTATAAGAAATTATCCAAATAAGAAACCTGGTATATGAATGGAAACTAAAACTGCTTTGAAACGGGATAAAATTGTTCGCCGCAAGGTAGTTTGCAACATGACTTTACTTTTATATGTTTCCCTGGCAGCAGCGTTAGCATTACGAAAGCTGATAGAAATATGCTTTGATGATCCTTGCTCTGATGTAGGATGACTCGGCTAGTCGCAGCATCGACGCCGGTGAAATCGTCAAATTGGCGAGAGAGCGTCATTCCTGGATGATGGTGTCGAGCCCACCCTAATGCATGTCGCAGAAATCACTGGGATTCACGATGTATTTTTATTATTATTATTATGGTTTGGGCATGAATGTATTTCGACATGCAGATTTTACTGTACATGCAAAATTTACTCGATTCTCTTCTCAGAAGTTGCAACAATTTTGCTCAACTTATCTCCTGTCGGGTCAACGCCTTATCCTTGTGATAGAGAAGTTTCTTCTGCAAGGTAGCATGTCACTGGTAACAAAATCTTGATCTGGTACAACTCTTCTATTGAGTGCAACTTAAAGCTATGACCGAAGCTTAGTTTTTAGTTGCCAAAAATGTTCATGAGTATATGGAAGACACATGATTATTAATTTTTATGTTACATAATGATTTTGAGGCATTGTTGAAGAAATAGATGAATAGATGTGAAGCGTGGCTTGAAATATTTCGTATTTTTTATGTGATAACAACTGGGCTCAATTTAGAGAATAGAAACTCTAAATTATGAAACATAGCTGTTAGACGTTGATTTTGTGATAGGTAACGTATCTATCTGACCCCACCTTGTTTTTCGCATGTTCCTCTACTGATACAGAGACATGCGATCTGAACCTCGCTACTTTCTTGAGTCCTGAGCCTGCAGAAGAGTTTTCCAACTTGAATGATATATGTGCTTTGTTGTCTTTGTCGCACGTGACCACAACGTTGCTAGTGACGCATTGATCTTTTGATGTTTTAGTGCAGTAGAGTGTATTGAGTAAGACATCCTTCTTCATGGCTGTCACAAAAGCCTGTTTGATTTTCTCAACCTCAACCGGATCTTTGCAATTTCCAAAACTTGGGTGTGATGTGTAGTTTCCAGCGGAAGATACCTCTGGTAAAATATAACATTTGGGCAACGTTAAAAGGAAAAGATCGACCTAATAGAATGATCATCAAATACAGTAAAAACTTGAAACATGCTGGACTCGTGTGATAATGAAAAGTTAAAAGGCATGTTACAGTCTTAATTCCTATTTCGCAAGATTTTTAAAGGATTCATATATGCTTGACTGATATAATTGATATAATTATATATGTGTATATATATATATATAACTCATATTATTATATTTGATTGTATGCGGCTTATTGCTGTTGTGAGGTTGCCTTATGCAATACGCATGCGCAGATATCCACGTGCTAACTGAATGACATGCAGCAGATTGTGCTGCTTGAATTCATTGTGATATCTGATGCCTGTGTGCGAAGATAGACAACTGTACTCACTTGAGCAGTCAGGCCATGGTCGTTGATTGCGCGGGATTGAAGTGAAGAATGGATTATTCGGTTTGAAGAGATCCTGCCCTTGCCAATTCCCATGCGGGCCACAGAAGTAATAATTGTAGACTTTCGGCAGCTTGGCCATTACTGGGAAATTGTAGCCTTTTCGGCATGACACTGAACACACGTAGGTCTCATTCTTGCCATTGTGATGAATGTTGCATGCTTTAGCTCCTTGATATGGATGATTCCAGACTGGACAAAAAGCCTCTGCAATTATAACATAGAAGCAATTTTTATACAAATTTGACTTAAATCACTCATATATAAAAATTGATTATGAATTATCAAATGTTCTTCATAAATGTTCATAAAATAATTAATGTGTTTATATAGTAAATGCCAATGTCAAATGCTTGCAGAAACATCAATTACATTTCTACCAAATTTAGAAAAAAGCCAGTTTGAAGAATATGTTCCAGATTAGAAAATTTAATAACGAGGAGGATGTTGATTTAATATGCGTTTGCTATAAATAATTGCTGGTCGTGATGGGGAGAAATATTGATGGGATCTAATGGTCCGTTTTAGCCGGAGCTCTGTGTCAGAGCGGCAGCGATGATTTACGATTTGACACCGTACGACAGACAAACAAGAAGAAGGATGGTTTTTAACATGACGCGATGACTTACGATAGTTGGCAGTATGATGACATTAGTTACATCATAGTCACATGGTTACACATAAACATTAAAATGCAAATTAACATGGACATGTTGCTGATAAGCAAACAAGAAGAAGGTATTGCAGAGTATGAGTTGTACGTTACACAGCAACACACGACCGATTCAATCAACTTCAAGAATATAATATCAGAATCATCAAGGGTGGTGGCCCTTCGTGCCCATGCTCTAGTCACGTGACGACCGAGTCACATGATCACTCTAATTACAATTTAACTTCAATTTAATTACAGTTTAACAATGCGTGCTGTGGCTTGACAGTCGAGATACAATGATGATTAACAACAGAAGAGAGGTTTATCGTAACGCAATGGTCCACGACAGCTGACATGGTATGAAGATAATTACACATAGACATTTGTATAGCAAAAGACATGTATCATTAATCGAAAATCCCCCAAAATATCCCAGTTGGCTGACTCAGTTTTATTTAAGTGGGTATAGTGACAATAATGTTTCAGAAGTATTAGGACGTAAGGAAATTATAGGGACAACAATAAAAATTAAACTGTGCTTGTCAAGTGAAAGTATGTCCTGGAAACGGATCCCAAGCGTGTCTGTCTAGACTCTACCAGGAACTGCGCATGAGCTAACACAACAAAAAAACGAGGATTTCTCCATAGTAGAAACTGATGATTACATCGTATATCGAAGGAGACTCAGCCACGCGGGTCCAACATCTACTGATCCTATTGGAGGACCCTTAGGGAGACAAGCAAAAACTTATGAGGTTAGCCTCCCTAAATAAAGACACTTATGGTGATGATGATGATCCTACATGCTCTTATATTCACATAATCTAAACTAACAATTTATCCTTTGATCATCATGCTTTTTGATTGAATAGTTAGTTTAAGTGGTTAGTGCTTGATCTGACATGCATGCGTAAACGTTGAACTCACTTGCCACTTGTAGAGTGAACTCGCAAGTCGAATTGTTGTTGCTAGAATCTGTTGCAGTAATTCTCACCACGAACTTTCCTTCTGGGAAGTTCTNTGTCCATTGTAATAATTGGGGTTAAGAATCACGTGATCTCCATCAATGTTGTCCTGAAATACAGGTTCGTTCCATACGACAGGTGAAGGGAATTTTGCCGGAGTTACTGTGAAATCGGTCGGACATGAGACGATCCTTGGAGGATCAGTATCTGCGGCAAAACAAGATCAATGACCATGATTTTCAGACATGTTATTATTACAATATTTAGGTAGCCGGTCAGCATCACTGTGAGGTGCTTTTCAGCTGAGCTCTACAGAAGGTAAGAAGTATTATATATGATAATATTGAAATACAATGAATGGATACAATGTCATAACAAGCTTTGCAATAAAATATAGGCTACTGTAGAATTTCTAGACATACACAATAAATTTAATTAAAAAAAGCTTGAAGTATAACTCTTTGCAGAATAGGAATAAGTCCTTTAGGTCCTTGGCAAGTGAGTATACCACTCCTTGGCGAAGATGATATGAATAAAATTACTACATTATTTAAGGAAAATGAAGGAATATAAATATTTGGTCGTGATCGGTTAGTGCTCGGTTTCATTTTGTGTTGTGCTCTGGTCGTTAAAGAGAAGCTAGTTAAGTATGGAGGCCTAACGTACATGCAGTAAAAGGCTTTGTCGTTATATTTCCTTTGCCATCGTTTGAGGGAATTCTGCCGATGAGCTACATGTAATCTACTTAATACAGTCAAACCTGTCTATAACAGTCACCTTTGGGACCTGAGCAAAATGACCCTTTTAGACAGGTGGCCTTTCTGTCCAGGTTGATTTCTATAGAAAGTGTCATTTTGGAGATACGAAGAGTGGACTTTATACACAAGTGGCTGCTCTATAGAGGTGGCCACTAATACAGGTTTGACTGTACTCGTCTTCAATTGTCGTTGAAATAAACAATTAAGATTGGAATGTGACCAGAAACAACTTACCTAAATATTTTAAAAACCCGAACATTATAATACTTGAGCAAACTTTATGGACTTTAATGGCAGACATGTGAACTGTTTTTGATTTACAGTTTCAAGATTTTTTAGTTTTCATGGAAGGTAAATTTCGAGTAAGTATAAATAATTTCATGGTCATCACAACCATAATAATATTGATTTCAGTTTCAGGTTGACAACCGAGCTTTCTCCTTGTTAAAGATAAGTGATTCTGGTGGATGTGAGTGCAACTACCGCCGAGAATAGTACTATGGAATAGCCAAGTCAGAGAAGGCGCATCAGATGCTTAACATGGACTGAGTCATATTGCATGTATCATGTATTTATTTATCAACTGAATCATATCATAGTTCCTCGAATGTAATGCAGGCTCACATGGAATCGAGGCAACACTGGAAGCGAGGCACATTACGAATTGCGATATACAAAACTAAAGCATTAGGCTTCTACATAAGCAGTACACCAGTACTCACGAACCTAGTAGGAATGTCTAAAGTCCAGTTTCCATAGGAATCATTTGGCAACCATATTAGAATGTACACTAATGTAGTATGCATAACTATCTGCAGCCTCTTCCTGTTGCCTGTTAGTCTCTTAATGATATGTTATTCCGTATTCTTTCGTTTCCTTCAAAGTTATAGAAATACCACCCCAGTAAGCTCAAGATCTCACGGCGCCGTCCCATGTACGCTCTTACGACGTTTGACGTCGCGGGTATACGTCGTAAAAGACGTCTTCTATTTGGTGGGATGTCTGACTAGATCTATATATAGACCGATGAAGAGAAATTACCAGGGGGATTGATAATATTAATATAATCATCGGGAAACGTTTCGTCATTCATTCGCATTATAATTAACAAGGTTCTGGCAATACATATCGTTACATCATCATTTCCATGTACTTTATTCATTTAAACTTTTTTCTCTATTTTTATCAGACTCTACTTTGTCGTATACAACTAAACGAACTTACCTTTGACAATGAGTTGTATTTTGCACGTAACAGTATTTCCAGTTTCATCCGTCGCAGTGTAAATAACATCAACAGGAGAGCCATAATCAACTTGCAAAGGCGATGTGTGACTGGCTGTCACTGTTGGCATCAGTCCAGAATTGTCTGTTGCCGTGGCGATTGGGATGTCAATCATTGAGTATGTTTTACTTGGCAAAGTGCCAAAGAATGTCACGTTGGGACACGTGATAACTGGCGGTAGGATATCTAGGATAAAATGCAAATATTTCAGAATGGTATTATCGGCGGTGTGGGAATATCTAACAGAGAATTTATGACCGAGGAATAACTGTCATCTTCACGAGTAGTCATTAGCTGCCAGACTGTGCAATTACAGCTCTGTATTAAGAACCTGAAATCGCTGCATTGTAACTGACCTTAATAAGCAGAGAAATGTATAATTTCTAATCAAAAATGTTCATATTCAGATAACTCTAATTAGTTTGCGAAGATACCCAGCTTGAGGTTTGTGAGGCTGAACTCTTAAAGACAGCTGTAAGAATGTTTACTCACTAACATCGAAATTATCACTAATGCATGCTAAGATCATGGGTACATGTGGCGAAGGATGCAAGGAGTTTTTAAACTCCCTCCGAAAACATGTAATCTCCCCCACGGCTGAACGGCGGGCCAGATGCTTTCTCCTCCAGAGAATGTATGGCAATTCAAGGAGGAAACGCCGCCAGTATTACTGGGGCTCTGTATTCTGCGGATAGCATGACTGAGGTTTTTAAATTATAAATAGATTAATTTTAATTTGTAGTCAAGAGTTTTAGAGTTAAGTACCTACTTACCTTCCATGCATAGGAATTTAGAATCTATTTTATGGATTAAAGAAAACATGCACATCACACTTACCTCTACAAGTTCCAAACGTTCTATCCCAGTTTCCGTCTGCATTGCATGAGACGTAGGAATTTCCTTGAATATTGAAACCATCCTTACAACCCATTTGACAAATGGCACTGCAACTCGAGTTCTTTGCAGAGCAAACGTGGCTTTTTAATGTTCCATATTTTGGAGGTGAGAGACTCTGGCAATGGACGACTGCAAGTTCAAATACATTAATTGGTTCTTTTATGTAATGAAGATATTAAACCGTAATTATACAGAACACGTTACGATCTTTTTAAGTCTCAGACTCAAAACTTTGAAGAGAACTATAATCTGCAACAATATCTTTGACAACGTTTCGAAAAAATGTTTCTCTTAAATTAAAATACTTACAAATTTGATAAGCAATTGATAGGATTTCAAAATAATATTTTCAATTGCATGCATTGTAACAGTTATATACTTACATAGCCATTACAGTTTTTAAATAAAGTAGTGGCTGTCATCCGTTGCTGTGATCTGTCTACGTATAATGCGAACGTAGTACAGTATCGTATAACTCGAGCAAATACACCCGTATTGTTCTCATAATATAAAATAACTTAATGCCGTATTAATTTACTTTAATAATTTAGCTGTGGCACAGTTAAATTATTTTGATCCATGCCTACGCATTTTCATCTGCTCGTGCAAACTATTGCATTTTATGGAATAAGCCAGTTCACGGATTTTCATGTGCATGCCCACTGTAGTGGCTCGGTACCTGAGGGGAAAGACGAGGAAAACTTGTCTTCGATTAGGGACTGCTCATTATTTATGCCTGTAGGGTTGGTACTGAAGAGAAGCAGGATGGGTAACTCAAATTTTGGCAACACCAAAGTTGAGTGATTTCTTTCTTGGCAGCAACTTCAACTGATATCTCCTTTCCTTTGATGATTAATCGATTCTAGTGTTATATAACTAAGTTAAGTATGACGTGTTCTGATTTATTCTAAGCACATTTGATCTACAGTACATGGATGAAGTAATGTACAGTACTTAATAACAGTTTCTAACACCCGTAGGATATCTGCTTTTCTGTCCACATTTGTTAGTACATGATGCAATTTTACAAGTTGGGAAAGTTTTTCTTGGCTACCTCAAGGGTGAAACAAAAACAGTTGAAACATTTTGCTTCTCTTCGTCATCAACCCGGGGCATAAATAACGAGCGGTCCCTTAGTTGTGTTTTGACCGCGCGCTATTCGACGCCGCTGCTCCTGCAGATATNTTTTCTGCATATATTCCATGCCTTTCAGCAAAATAAAATCTACACTGACGCAAAGAATACACATCAAGGTACATCGTGATAAACCGTGAATTGGCATATTATAGTTATTGTATTTGTTTGCGGATAGCAAAACGGGATATCAACTGAACACTATATAGAATGAACATGAAGTAATGTGATTGCCAACTTGCTGCCAGAAGACAAAAGAGAAACGTGTCACAGTGAAACCAGTTTATAAGGGTCACTTTGGGATCTGATAAGATTGAACTTTATAGACAGCTAACCTTTCTATCTAAGTTGATTCGTATGAAAAGTGTCATTCTGGGATTATGAAAGGTGACCCTTATAAACAGGTGGCTGCTTAATAGTGATGGCCGTTAGTACAGGACTGGCTGTAATGCGAGTACCTTTTTTCCTGGTTTCTTGAAATACTCCATCGCATTGAACGTGTTTGATCTGATCACAGGATCCCAGGATTCCGGTCGTTCTGTACGTGTAAACTGGCCCCCGCAGCCTTTTCTCTAGATAGCAACCCAATCTGTCTTTGTCCTTGGATGTAGACCATGAGCCCCATTCACCAAAATTACAGATAGCCTGTCTGCAAAAGCCTATAAAGTATAACAACATGGTGCAATGGTGACAAAACGCAACCTTGCTTTACACCTGTCTTGACAATGAATGACCGCGCGTGTTGTCCGTAAATCAAACCAGCGTATTGGAGCAGTAACAGGTAGATAAAATATTACAAAAGGCGATAAATAGTAAAAAAAGAAAATTGCGATAAAAAATCAGTAAAATGGGCTAGGAAAAGTTAATAAAAGAATCTGGCAGGCAGAGTCCGCTAAAAACACGACCGGCGCCAATGAGTGGCAGCCTCGTTGATGGTGTAATGTTGTTGAAAATGTATCTCAAGTACACCATAGAAACATCTTCGTTGAAACCAGTTAGTTGGTAAGACGTTGTTCGAGGCACATGTTCTGTACACATATACTGTATTTCTACCGTATATATGTATTGTATACATATACTGTATACTTAATTACATATGCTTTATGCTTATGCACTTTACAACACTACAGTGTGACTCCCATATTGAGTATTCAAATGCACGCCATTAGCGTTACAGTATTGCTTTAGCGTGTCGTGAAAATATTATTTTCTTGTGCAATGTATATTGCGACAGAAACAGGTTTGTTGATGACGGAATTAAAATGTTTAGCTGCTATCATCACTTCAATTTGGTTCCATGTAGTCTGATAGATAATCTCGAGGGTCAGGGAGAAATTTCGTTGCCGAGCATTTTCCTAATTTGCCAGCACTTAATTACAGTAGTACTTTGAGAAACGGTATAGAAGTTCAGCAAAACGGTATTGAAACAATTATGCAGCCTAGTGACGGCTGTAGTGAAATGAGATGGTACTTGTAGGGACATCGTCTATGTTAGAATACGTGTCTAGTAAGTCGTCCTGTGTAATCCGTATATTGTAGCGCAGCATTTCTCTGCTAGTCCTTCCGTAAACAATTTTGTATATGTGTCAGTCAATCAGTAATCATCTCTGTTGTAAACCCGTTGCACGTCATTCCTTCCTCGGTGTTTGTTCAATAAAGACATCGACTCGACTCTCGCTCTAGGCTGGTACTCGTACAGTACTCAATGCCAAAGTCATAGAATATCATTCATAAAGTCGAAATTTAATCCGAAATGCAAACTGCCGCCAACAGGCCAAAACATCAGCTATAAGCATCAGATCAAATTATATATATGCTACCCAATATAGCATGGCAATGAGGTAATATACGGTTAATATTTATACCAGCTCGTAACTCAAAATTCCAATATGCCTATGCAAAACAGAATATCTACAGCTACCATAATGAAATCCAGTTTGAGCTATTTGATAAATTATTAATTATGTCCTCTCTTCCTTTGAGCGTTGGAAATTTATTCGGTATATAGAAGTTTGGCACAGTTTTACGCTCTTTTTCTGTAGAAAACATATCAGCAAATTACATTTTGCTATAAGACGTCAAATTCAGGTACAAGTGCGCGTTACTGTGATTTAACCTGTTATAACGAAATAAACATTAGTTTAGTATCAGATTAATCGAAATCCGATGTACTTGACAATTATCAATTAACCGAAAGCCCTTTCAGGAAAAAATGCTTTGGCCCATGGTACATCATTTGTTGAGAATCGTATCATGTCTATTGGATGGTTAGTTAATCTGGTACAGTTTCCGGCTGTCCCGATATACATTTCCATAATTTACTACATTCCAGACTTAATTCTATCTAATTATAGTGCTCTGAGACTCACAATAGGTTTTCTCTTTGTCAGCGAGCGGACAATACACATTGCGACAGAATCCAATGTATTTGTTGATAACTTTTGTATGTTTCGTAGCAACTACGTCCACTTTCATGCATCTCCCTTCCAAGGAAGGGTGCGGTGCTTCCAACGTAGTTTTAATATCATAAATCAAACGACATTTGGTCTCCGAGCAGCGACGTCTCCAAGGTCGCGAGTCATGGACAAATCTCGTTGTAAACAATCTGCTATCTCTGTTTTCAAACACTGCTTGTGCTACCATTATGAAAGCAAAGCAGATCATTAATAAAACGTGGCATTGTAGCATAGTATTCATCTCCACATCTGCACGATCTCAGCATAGCGGCATAAAACTTCCACCGATGAAGTCTGCCAGCTACTGCAGATATACGCAATTTCTGAGAACTCTGCAAAGCCACGCGTATTGCCCTTGCAGAAACGGATTCTGTGTGTGTAACTGGACCGCACATTTTATTCACATCAAAGAGGCGGGAGGCCAAATGCGCAAAATGCCTTCGAGATTTTTTCTTCGCCGTTCAAATTGCAAATAAATATTCCAATCATATTTTATAATAATACTATATGATTATTTTTAATATTATAATTTTATAATAATTTTGTAGCATCTATTGTAAATCAATTTCACTGTCCAGGAGGTAGAAATAACAGTAGCTCATAAGGTATGCTGCGTAGGATACGAATTACATAACAAATGCAAAGCTTGTCTGTCGACCGCTTCCGGAAATGTTCGCTTGAATCGTCTTTCCTTTGTTGCCGTGTGTCAGACAATCTGTTGTGGCTCTCTAAACTGCGACCTTTTGGTGACAAATCGTTCTAGTTGACATTTGTTAAGCAATATTTGTCTCCGCTTCGAGTTTTCGAGGGAAAAAATAAAATAAAATAAATCATCGAGAGCAAGGCTCTTTGAGTTTGTTTTTTCAGTGCAACTGAAGTGGGAACATTTTTTTCGTATTTGTTTGAGTTT
>OFHS01003400.1:0-13771 GCA_900245855.1 Calvadosia cruxmelitensis | reverse complement strand
TACGATTAAATAGCCCAAAACTTACTATTGTTAAAATGTTCACCCATTGGCACATCGAAGATGTTACTGTTGCTCACAAACAGCAAATTAGGAAAAAATAGCTCAGTAGCACTCTGCAGTTGATTATGTACTGCACTAGATTTCAACATATTGTAAATTTGAATTTTTGAGATGAAATTGAGAAGGGCCTATCCAGACTGAGGGCCTAAAGAACGTGCTTTGAGTGTCTACAGGTTAAAACGGCCCTGGTTCGATGAAAGTATGTTTTATGTTATAATGTACACAATTACATGATCAGTTGTTTGTTCAGTCAAATGGGGTTGGAATCGGTTTTACCGTTTAACAATTAACACCGATCAACGCCCAATCAAACAACTTTTTGATCGATTAGTGCAACCCTAAATGAGAATTTATATCTTTGAATGGAACAAGCAAGAACTGTTGCCATTCAAGATTGTACGAACTCCCGGAATTAGCATAAAGGCAAATGATCTCACCTTGCCAAACGTTCCCTTTCCAAGCACCTTCAACATCTCAAAATCTTCTAAACTCTGAAATTGCAAAAACTGGCATCAAAATTCATGAATTCTATGAAATACCAATATTATGTCAAACTACATTTAACACCATGCATTACAGAAACAAGACGGGTATTACACAGTGTCATATGAGGATACAATACGATTGAGAAATATCAAAATAAAACATCACAAACCATTTTAGTTCGGCTCTGGATCTCATCACTCATCGATCGGTTTGGTTTCTGCAAGTCTTCTCGGTCTTGCAATTCCTTAGCGGTTCTTTCAATAGACTCAATCCATTCCTTCCTACAATCAACATACACTCACAAATTATTACAAAATTATGTCCTCCAGAAGCACCAAATTGTGAATCATACCTTACTAATTCCATAAATATGAGCATTTACTAACCTTTCCTCTGGTCTGTCGGCATGGAACGTTCGCTCTACTAAAGTCGTCAGCTGGAAGCATCTTCAAAACAAAACAAAAAACATTGAGATATTAGGGAAAGTCATAATGTCATGCACGTCTAACAAATATTATATTTTATGTGTACAAGAAGTAAATGGACGCAATGCCGTAATTTCATATAAGGCATCCATAACTGCAGTACAGTCAAACCTGTATTAGCAATCACCTCTAAAGAGCAGCCATCTGTGTATAAAGACCACTCTTCATTATCCCAAAATGACACTTTCTATAGAAATCAACCTGGACAGAAAGGCCACCTGTCTATAAAGGCCATTTTTCTTAAGTCCAAGAGTTGACCGTTATAGACAGGTTTCACTGTATGTACAGTATCAGAGGTATGCAGTCTTGTTGACGAACCGACTGCCATCGTTACTGCACACTATAGCTGCCTACCATATTCAGATGTGCATAAGCTGTACTTTGAAAATCCTAAAGTGTTGTCTTGAGATTGGGATGCAACTTGCAGTGTTCTGTTAGCCTCTATTCTGTGCAATTTGAGTACGGCTTTTACGTGGATGTAACGTCTATCACAGAATATGTTACCAATTTGCAGAGCTTTAGGTTGACAAGGAAGAGAAAGAGACTTGCATGGAATCAGAAAGAGATTTGGACAAGCACCATTTTGATTCAAAGGCACAAGCAAAGCGCAACTGTGCCACGGCACCCTCTTCCTAGAATCCAGTCAAAAGTCTATTAGCGACTACCTCTATAGAGCATCTACTTGTGTAGAAAGGCCATTCTTCATAACCCCAACATAACACTTTCTATGGAAATCAACCTGGACGGAAAGACCACCTGTCTATAAAGGTCATTTTCCTCGGGTCCCAATGGTGACCATCATAGACAGGTTTCACTGTACTCCTTTACACAGTACATTAGCAACCACTTACCGAATGATGAAGGTATTTGCCTTTGGCTTTTCTGATTGCATTATCTGACATTCTACAAAATGAATATGTTGAAAATATTAAGACTTGTTGCCACCAATGATGGCAAGAACACAAAGGAGATAATCATAATATTAACTTAACCATTCTCATTATTTTATTCAGTTTTCAGACCAATGTTACTAGGAAACATCAGAATACAATAGTAGAATGAATGTATACTTAAAATAAATAATAAATACAATAATACATGGATATATCATAAATTAAAATTAGTCCAATCTATCTTGCCCAACCAGAGTAGGAATCAATCCCTTAGGCCTAGGTTATAAAGTGGGCTAATCATCAGATGTGCAAGGATTTTCAGCCAGCAAGCTACTGGAACGCCTGTATAACTCAGCACGACATAGTGCTTTATCGCTGGCACGTGCCAACGTACATGGCTCACTTGATTCCATCTATGGCTTGGTGTAGCAATACAATGATGACTTTCCTTGGATACATCCGATCAAGCCGATTAGAATGCAAAGCGGCTACGCCGTCAGGGCCAATGGCAGGACTCAGCATAATGCATCTCAGTCTATCAGGCTGAGGGTGAAAAATATGGACAAATGATAACGCACCTATACGGCGGGCTTCGCCTGCCTTTTCTCTCTCTTTCTATTTTGCCTCGTAGCAGGTAATGTCCACTACAGAGTATTGTATTTATAATGAAGTTGTCCTAAGGGAAACTACTCACAAATGAAGCAATGACATCATGGGGGCCATTTGACACATACCCCAAGGCTACAAGATCTACAAAGTAAGCATGTACTCCACGGTTAGGAGGCTCGCTGTTTGACTTGCGAATGAAAAAAAAAACAGTGTAATTCAGCCATGCTCCGTGTTTCGTATGCACAAATTGGTTTCCGCAAAATACGTCATCAGTTTACAAGTCCGCGGTCTCTTTCGTTGTGTTTCGCACAGCGTTTCGCACTGATTTACCTGCGCCAAAACGTCTTGGCGTCAAAACGTCTGCGCCGAAACGTGACGTACCCGAAGCCAGGGTCACATCTTTCGGTCTCGCAGCTTGATCACGTGAGGACAAAACCATTGTTCCGTACAACCAGCAATAATAAATGGCGAAGCAGGCTGCGATGAAAACGTAGAATTTTAAACACGAAAAGCTACGCCGCTGTCGAGAAGGAGAGAATGTGATTGCTCCCATTCAGAGAAGACGGCCTTCCTGTTGTGACTTTTGTAAAAGGGAAGTGTGGAAAAGTAACGATCTCGGCGGAGAAGAGCTCAACGGAGGACGCGTTTCGAGGGCACTTACAGACCCACAGACACACGGACACACAGACAGACAGACAGACACACACACACACCAACAGACAGACAACATAGCGCATTTAGTATTATGGGATTCAAAACAACGAGTCACACCTGAAAATAATAAAGTTTTTATACTACATGCTGATCGTATGCATTGTCTTCATAAAAACAGAGTCAAACTTACTTTCAACTGAGAAATTATTCAAAGCTTCAGCGCCGCTGCCAGCCTTGGGTTTTTCCTTGTAACCAAAGAACGCCCCATCTGATTTCAAAACGAAGTATCGAGGTCTCCAGTTCTTGATGTACTCTCCTGCAAAAGCATCACACAAGCAGAAGTAAGATAAATGGGATGCACAAAACTATTGATTTTTGATGCAGTCCCTGTACTAGTGTCCTAGCCCTTGTCCTGCTATTGACGTGTATACACGTTTTCGAAACAAGTCAGAAGTAGCAACACACAACCAATCAGATAGTTAGTCCTTAGCAAGCAACCAATCAGCAATTGGTGAAGCGACTTCAAGTTTTCATTTAAATCGTTTTACTAGCAGGGCAGGGGCTAGTCTCTCTTTTTTGCCAGCTTCATTCCTAGCAGACATCATGCACGAAAACTGCACATATTCTATTTCCGTTGCTCACCACAGTCTATCGCTTCGATCGACAAAACGCGCAAATGTATGTCAGAATGCAAGTGTTTTAAGGCATGTGATTTCGACAGGAAATTGACATTTTGACAGCCACGAACAATCTTTGAACTTGATCACCATTGATAAGACTTTAACCCTTGTCCTGCTATTGACGTATATATACGTTTTTGAAACACGTCGAAAGTAGCAACACATAAGTGACATAACCAATCACATAGTTAGTCCTTAGCAAGCAACCAATAAGCAATTGATGAAGCGACTTCAAGGCTTCATTTAAATAGTTTTACAAGCAGGACAGGGGTTAAGAGTGCGGCTGAATGCGTTCTAAGTTATTGATTCCTTGGTTGTAGCATAGGAATGCCTTCTAATCTAATGAAAATGAGGCTGCTCAGATGAAGCAGAGGCCAATTCAATCATTTCAAGAGGAAAATGTTTATCGACATCATACTGGAAAAAAAGTATCCTGACTCGGAGCATGTTTCATCAATTGATCAGCAAGCATTCAGGTAAAAAGACAGCGTTGATGTGTGAAATCAACAAACAACGATAGAAATCAATAGAGGTTGGCCCGATGCATTGATATATTTTTGGACAATTGCCGAAAAGTTGATCAGAAATATAATCAGGTTGCAACCCTAGCTGATGCCTCGATAAGGAATCGATTATTGATCCCGATGCATCGATTAATGAACAATTACAATCGGCCCACTTCTAGAGAACAATAATTCCTTACCTCTCTTCATCAGCCATCCCTCGCGCACTACATACACATCAGATGACATTCTTCTGAAAGTGAAGAAGTATGGCACAAAATAAAATCAATACCGGTATTTATCAGATATGTGTAAAATTCTCACGATCATCAGATTTTTGATTAAATGACGAGCATCATCACGTATCTTTATTGAAAAATAACATTCAAAGAATACACATGTAGAAGGCATGTTTGGCATTTTCACTACACAGTGGATTACAATAAGTTATTTACAATATAGATCACTCTAGTTCTAAATACTGCCAGAGTATGTGATGCGGCAACTTCATCTTGAAGAGAGTTCCACAGACGGATTACACGCAGTGCCGTTTTAAGCAGTGAGAGGGCCTAAAGCACTTTACCCAAAGGGGGGCTTAATTTTCAAGGATTACCGTAAAAAGACCAAAACCTACTATTATTCAAAAACTCACCCATTGGCACAGATGTTGCCCCCGCTCACAGACAGCAAATCAGGGAAAACAAACTCAGTTGCACTATGCAGCTGATCGCACACTGAACTAGTAGCCGTATGCTAAGACCTCGCGCCAGGCTGGACAGTCCTACCGAGCTCGCGCCTGCTGGCACACGCCTCTTTGCGCTTGTGCTAGGTGGCTTGTGCTCTCTCGTATGCACAGTCGTAACATGGCACCAGCCTTGGTGCGAGGTGCTTGGGAATGCCCTTTTCAAGGCACAGCAGGAATACGTCACGAAAACTCTTTGTTCAGAGAGCGCGTTCACGTCAGTTCATCAACAACAACATGGCGCGATGGCTGCTCTATGACACATGCTTTTTGGAGGGCTTCTACATTGGACCGATAGACAACATGTACAAGCAAATTTTGCATGGAAAGAAAGTGAAGTCCTTGAAAAAGCGTGTTGTTCTCATTTCCTTCATGTGTAGCCGATTTGATGACGAATACAACGAAGATTTACCGGCCAAAGTTATGACAGTCTGCCACTAATACAATGATCTGTTGATGGCGCTATTGTCTTGTTTCATGCTCGTAATTTAGCCACAAACCTTCGAAGACATTGGTAAATACCTTCATTTTATTTTGAAATTGCTATGGGGCAAAACAATACCGCTACCGTCGAAAACGCAAATTGCCGTATCGTGGTAGGCACGTGCTAGCAGAGCACGATTTGGCTGTGAAAACGGCACATTTTGAACTCACAATTTTCCTCACTTGTTGTACTTCAAACTCGACGAAATTGCAAAGAGTTGTTGTAAGATCATCAAAGTTACTTGTGCTAAACTTGGGAGCCAATATTTTGCTTGTGTGTTTGGAAAATCGAAGTTGAAAATCCTTGCGGACTGCTCTAGAGCTGTCCGCCACTTTCCACCTAGTGCGAGCCTGCTGCTGGGCTGGCGCCTGCTCTCATGACTTGACACCTCGACTTAGCATGCCATTCCACACCCTCTTTACCATCTAAGGCGCGTGCTAGGGAACTTTCCTCCAGGAGCGAGGGCGGCGCGAGGTCTTAGCATACGGCTATAGATCTCAACATACTGTTACTTTGAGTTTTGAACTGACATTGAGAAGGGCCTATCCAGACTGAGGGCCTAAAGCACGTGCTTTAAGTGCCTATTGGTTGTTTTAACCGTTTTGGCCCTTATTACACAATTTAAAAATAGTAATGATGGCATTGATATTCGAAGCATGATAGTGATAAATAAATCTCATTCCATTCGGAATAGATAATGATACATCGTGCGATAATAATTACAGAAAAATTTGTTTTTATTCAGTCGATTGATCTACATAACCAAGTAATTTTGATTCATCATCTTTTTAGTCTATCCATTATAAACCAATATATACATTTTTTCAACTGATTTGTGTTCTTCTTTGACAAATGTAAAATACGATGATCATGATACATATAACTATAACTTGCTAGTCCGCGCTGCTAACGCAGCTGCTTCCAGGATCGTTGCTTCGCATTTGGATGGATGTTAAATTAGTCCTATGCAAATCACAGTTCTCAGTTTTAGCCCATAAAGCAGCAGTATCGAATGCTGAGTCGAATGCCGCCTGTTGTTTTTGTTTCTCAGATCAGCTACGGCTCCCAAGAGACTGAAAACGATCCTTTTGAGTCATTCAAGCGCAACAGCTTGCAAAAGCAAGCACAGCAAATTTAAGGTGCCCATTCCACAGCAACAATTTCATCAAACTTGTAGAAAACATAGCTCGGCTTCAAGGCGACCTTGTTCAAAAACAGCTCCATTAGATTCTGCCCCAATTTGCATTATTTAACTTTGACCTGGTTCGAGCGTTGGCGCTATGCGGCGTGTTTCAAAAACCGTGCATAACCAAAGCCTTCTTGTTTTCCAGAGCTAGTCAAATCCATATTTGCTAATGAGTGGCAGGTGCCTTGTTTTGATCACACAGACAAACATACAGACGTTTGTGAAATATAGATATAGATTTGATGAGGGAATAACTAACATTTCAGCTAGTGGTATGATGAATGTAGACAATAAATGTAGAGTTCAGGATGTAGAAAATAGGTACATCGCATGATCATGGCACTCAAGAGACAATTTAAAATAAAGGCACTACGTGGAAAATATTTAAATGTAGTCAAATGTAATTTAGATGAGGTTAAAATCAAATCATTGCGCGTCGTAGAGCAGTCCTTCATTCTTGCCGCAGCCTGCTAGTCAGTTTTCCTCAAAAGGGTTTCACGGCTACCAACCAACACAAACAATGCCTCGCAGCATTCGCAAAAGTCAGAATGTGGTGACATATTTCCACCCTGCATCTCTCCAAAGAACTTGTAAGCTACCTTAAGAATTCCACTGACTTAGCAGCTTAGTTGTTGCTGGCAATATTTGTCTAGTCATCAATCTGCACATGCGCCAAACGCAAAACCCCAAAAATAGAGAATAAAATGATGTCCTTAGGAATTGAACCGCGGACCTTAGCTTTGATTATCTTGAGAGCATCCACGACACCACGACGCCGCCACGAAAACAATTGAGAAAAATTAAACAATCAAACGAGACATTTTGTGAGCGAACTATCAAACTCGAAAAATCAGGAAACAAGTTAACGTCCTTTCGCATTGAAAGGCAGCACTGAAGTCCGCGCAGGCGCAATGCTATCTCACGTGAGCTCTTCCTGCGGCAACATGATATAATTCATATTTATAACTATCATTCCCTATCCATATTCAAGCACAATTGGACGAACCCTTTAAACACTAACACTATTTCTAACCCTATCAGCGCAACTACAGTCAACAAATAACACAAGAAAAAACTTTTCCTGTTACACCACGAAAATCAACCTTCTTAATTAATTAAATGACATCACACTGACAATCTTGCTGTCTGGAAATTGTCGCAAGGTAATTGAACCTAGTGTGAACGCTGTTGCTCTTGTGATAATAATAACAGAGGGAGGATATCTGACACTACAACGGTTCGCTTCATCGGCCCCGCAAATGAACAAACATAACTTTAACTCGTGAGGGAGTAGATATCGATTCGTATGACTCAAGTTTGAGACCATCACAGCGATTGCGGAAAGACTGTAGGACTTACCTGTGCCATGATGAATGAAGTGGGTGTTTACTCCAAAACATTGGGGAAGAAAAACAACTGCTTGTGAAAAACAGTCGTCGATATTCTCGAACGGTTTTAAAATATGCAAATAGTTAGCAGAAACAAAGACCAATCTACAAGTATCCACAAGTAAACGACGAAAGGCCTTTGGTTAACAAAGTCGACGTTTGACAATCGCGGTTTCAGCAGGAGCAACGATGAAGATAAGAAATCAGGTGAACAAACAACACCGGGAAAACCGTGACACAGGGCGATCACTTCAGCCCTGCCTCATTCCAAGGTACACAAATTCAACATAAGAACGAATAACCCAAGAAGCCTGCTCAAGAACGTAGAAACAGAGTCACTCTTGCAAGTAATTCTGTCATTCCAGACACAATGCCGAAGCGGTGCACTTCCTTGGATAGAAAAACAACCCAAAAAACGACAAGTGCTGAAGGTCAAAGCATAACCAATGCAAACGTCGAAACTAGCAAACGCGCACCACAGGACCAGCTATTAACTTTAACGGTGGATTGGAATAACGCAAGCCCGGGAAAAAATGGCAAACCTCCAAAATCAAAATCGTGAGCAATGAAGCTCGACTGTCATCGTAGGAGGTGAACAGAAATGCAACGCAAGAACGCGCACGAGTTTCGAAACCAAACAAAAATAAAACAAAAATCTGGAAGCAGCACTTACTTGACTTTCGTAAATCAATTCTTTGCTAATTGAGATGTATTGCCGACTGCAGTAACCAGCTGCTGAGGAAATGATGAAAAGTGTGCAATTTTGGCTGAAGTTCATGCAGCAAGCCCGTCGAGGGATCTAAGAGGCCTGGACCTGTAGGAAGTGACGTCATCGTGAATAGCTGGCATGCCATCAAAAACTTTGTTGCACCAAAAACAGGCAAGTTCTTGATGTTTAGTTATGTTTTTTTTGCTTAGTTATGTTATGTTTATTGGATAAAAATTATAAATAATTCCTATACCAGTTATAAGTTATGGTCTCCCAAATAAACAAACTTTTAGCTTACGGGATGACCATGATCACAGATATTTCTTATCTTGTAATTTTGATGGCAAAATTGTATTAACTTTTACCTTTCTTTGTTTATTTGTTGAGTTATTGTGATCAAAATAAAATGTCTATCTATCTATACTGAAACGATTAAATTTACAAAACTGTAAGGTAAAAGATAATTGGAAGTGAAACATCGGCTTATTCGAACAGATCTCGTAAAACATACAGTTTACTTATGAGGGCAATTTTCCGGATGTTGGTGCTTGAAATTCCAAGGCAATTACACTTCCTCACTGCACTCCATCTAAGGTACAGGACTAAAGTAGTCACATGCTTGACTGACACGCTGTCCATCCAAACATGGAAAATGCCAAGTCAACTGATCACATATTGCACGTGTTTGGGGTCTCAGAGAATTGAAGCGAAAGCAACATGTCAAATAACTTAAACATGAGAAATGTTTCATAAACTGAAATAACGTCAATTTAAGAAGTGCTATTCCATACCTTAGATAATTAATGCCCAATGTTGAAACAAATTCAAGTAATTCCAGTATTATTATTTGAACTCGAGAAGCGTAATAGTAACCCGGCCGGTGCAGTTTAGATTTTTCAGGAAGCCTTAGAGCCGGTGCACCCGTATCATTCATGGACTTAAACCTGTTGCCTTGACGACAACCCGCGAGAAAAAGTGAAATCAAATTTTCTCTAGTTCGCTTTGCACTCGACATCAACTACCCTTGGACGTAATTTCCAATGCCAACATGGAGAACAAAAGGATTACAGATGCAACTGTGTAGACAATCAGACGTGGATCTCAACACAACTGAAACATTGTCAGCCATAAAAGAAGCACTGAGAAAAAATCGGCTAGTGACTCTGCCCTCCCCAAAATTCTGAGTTGAGAACAACTGAGAGTTTAAATTGCGCTGTTATAACCTCTTAGGGACAATTTTTAAGTCTCAAGAAGCGCATGCTTAGTTTTACATGTATATAGATTGCTCGTAATTTATACTATTGGCTCTGAATTGTTTTATTTTATGCTGGTGAGACTTTCAAATTCTTGAATGTAAAATACTGTACATACACACAAACCGCACTAATCAAAACACCTTGAATTTGAAATGGAGCAGTAGAAATACCATAGAAGTTTAATATATTTTCACGTATTTTGCATATAAAATGCAAGAACGTGACGATTCCTGAAACGGTACAGCTTGGTCAATGACAAGTTGACAACGTAATGTGAATGACTGATTTGATGCAAATTGGGCCAATGTTTTTTAACCTCATTTGTAAACCAAAGGGCTAGCTTCTCTGTTGTAATTTACTGTGTGAACTCTACTTGTGCATATTATTTGGCAAATTCAAGCGTGCTATGCGCCATTACGGTGGAAACAACATTCTCTGTGAGTGAACTCCGCTCCCGAGGATGACGCAGCTTGAAAGTGTGTGCGACAATGATGACGATGTCCGTTTGTATGCCAACACAAGAATAGCACTAGCAGTTCAGCAACATGAAGAAGGGAAGTAAGCAATTAATGTTTGGTTGGCTATTGGTTCGTATTTTCGTAATAGAAAAACCTGTCTTAAGCGACCACCTGTCTCAAAAGACTACCTTCGAGTGGTCCTTTAAATTCAATAAATACAATTCACCTGTTTCAAACGACCATTTGCCTCAAAAGACTACCTTCAAGCGGTCCTTTGAATCCAAGAAATACAATTTACCTGTTTTCAGCGACTACCTGTGATAAGAGACCACTCTTCATTGGTCCTATAGCGGACATATCAAGTATTTACGTCAGTACTCAGACCGCCAATCAGCACCCTTCGTCAGTCGCCATATATTCTTATATTATTTCAGCAAACTTTGTTCTCTTACATTACGTTCATTCATCTAGCAATGCCTCGACTTATATACACAACAGTCCATTGGGTGGTCGCTGAAGAACGCTTGGACTGTAGGTTCTGTAACAATATACTTTGAACCAACTCTGCGAGGCAAGCAGCAACAGATAAAATCAGAAACGAGACTAATAGTGTGTATGGCTACGGGCTGAGCTATAACCAATTGACAAATATGTTTCAACTCATCCCAGACTCTTTCAATCAGCCAAAGCCACAGAGTGCTGAATATCTTATAATTTTGCCGTTCAAATCAATAGCCTCCTGCAGCCACCAATTGCAAATTGTATGACGTCCAAGGCGCCTGCCCGCAACGATGCCCCAAAAATCGTCATCTCGAGAGTTCCCCTTTCTCTATTGCCAGCGTGTCCCATCGCCACAATTAGTGGTAGTAAGAGAGTAACACTGGGTTATAGAGAGTCTATATTAAACGCTGAGAGCATTGAAACGTTGAACGGCATTAGTGATCGTCTGAATTAAGCGAGCATCGCCTTTTGGACTGCTGGCTGTGACAGAGAATCGCCTGTCTGGTTCTTCTACAAAAAATGTTGTTCGCCTTTTATGAACAAAAGTTCGCATAGTATAAGGAATATTATTCTTAGATCTAGTGAATAAATACTTGTCCACGTAAGCCACAAATTACTAAGCCAAGTATGAATATTGCATTGTTCTTCCATAGACGAAGTTTTATTCTAAGAAAACTAGTACTTAAAATAAGTAAACTATTCTTGTCTAGAAAATATTTTTTCATTACGATATCTCAAGACGCAGATGTGAGAAGACACGAAGCCTCTTAGCCGTCTGCAAAGTCTCTTGGAAAACACACCGTCGACGACGATTTACAAGAAGGAGGAGACTGAAATTACGAAAACAATCTTGTTCTGTGTAGAACAGTATAGCAATACTCATATTTAGCTTAGAATTTTTTTGCTTACCGCGTGGACAACTATTTATCTACTAGATTTAATATTACTTGAAATAAAATTCATTCCAAACTTTTTTGCAGTGAGATCCTTTGAATCGGTTTCTTCTACAGTACATCCCGAAGATTTTCGAATGGTCGTGGTGTGCCTCGTGCAATCAACGGTGGAAGACACAGTAAATCCTAAAGTTTAACCTGTCGTAGAAGGATGTTATAACCGTATAAGCGACATTGCAAGTAATCAATGGAGGCTAGCCTCCTTAAGGCAGGTGTTCGCTTAAAGCTGGTGTTACACCTAAGACTTTATTATTTTGAGATGTGATTTTGTATGTTATCAGCTCTGTGAAAAAGCCATATTATGACCTACTAACAGATTTTCTGGCTAGATCATGATAGGATGACGAGCCTTTGGTATCTTACCTATAGCACGTGTTATCATAGCCTGCTGGGCTACAGTATTTAAGGAACAAACTATAAGGCTTTGTGTTTCTGATTAGTATCGTCTGGTAGGCTCGTTTGCATTGCACAGGTGATGTTATGTGGAGGTAAAGAACTCATTATGTAAATGCACACTGGGGGAAATCGCAAATTGCAGGGACGGACTGTACTAATCCCAAGCGTCAAATCTCCCAAGGCAATACAGGGGGAATGTGCTAAACAACTCAGCCGAACTCAACGAGAACTAGTCTTTGTGGTGATTCCAAATTCTATTCCACAAACAATCAAATCGGAAAGAACTCACTAACAACAAATTTATAACTTTTAACGAAGCTTTCTTGTTGGCTCCGGGAGTCGAGCGAGACTTCTTCCAGGTTGGATTCTCCCCAGTTACCAAAACTTCTCCTCGAATATAAGTTTACACGGGTATTTATACAAAATTGGTACAAAAACAGGAACATCTTTCAAGCGGATTACAATTTTACCTTTACTTGAAATAGATATTCAAATTACTAAAATGCGTAAGGATAGCGGAACAACTCATGAAACTACGTAAATCAAACTATTCTTCCTGAATATAATGTTCCTTCGAAACTAGGTAATGACGTCTATTAACTAAATGTTTTTTCCTCTTCGTCGCCAACATGGTCCCCCGTGTGATACTGAGGTTAAAATGTCACACTGACGAGCCTTCCAAGGGGCACAGCTTGGCGACAGGTCGAATCAGCGTCGTATCTTTCGTCTTCAACTTGACGGATTGCACGAGTCCATCAGGTCCTGGATACATTTCCATCACACGTCCCATAGGCCAGTGCCCGCGTGTGACGTTGTCTTCGCACGACAACACAAGATCATCTTCTTTTACGTTGGGACGAGGCGTGGTCCACTTTGATCGAGGGTGTAAAGACGTCAAATACTCGCGCCGCCAACGTCTCCAGAATTGGTCGCCCAGGGCTTGGGCGCGTCTCCAATGCTTTCTGAGCAGAACATCATCTGGACCAAACTTCCCAAGTGGTAGAGCCGGTGATGACTTCATCAGTATGAAGTGGAATGGCGTCAATGGTTCGAGGTCTTTGACATCGTCTGAACAGGGTGTCAGCGGCCTGGCGTTAAGAACTGCTTCCACGTTACACAGGATTGTGTCGAAGCATTCTTGGCCCACTGATTGTTGTCGTAGCACAGCTTTCAGGGCTCTCTTTACCGAGCGAACGATCCGTTCCCAGCAGCCTCCCATGTGTGGTACCGACGGCGGATTGAAGTTCCACTCGACATGGACCTGCAACAAATAACTGGCAATTTTCTCATGATTCCAATCTGCGATCGCATACCGCAACTCTTTCTCT
>OFHS01003399.1:0-12355 GCA_900245855.1 Calvadosia cruxmelitensis | reverse complement strand
GCAACTCCCGTGGGAAAAATATCACGTGTCAAGCATGCATTACTCGTCAAAATGGCCAGTAAGGGAGAAGCATGTAATCATGTGACTCGAATCACGCGCCTAGCACGCAGCAGCAGCTGGTAGGCAACACATAAGACAGTTTGCGACAAGTCAAAACTTTTAGAGTCGACACTTTCAAGCAGTTTGTTAATTTTTCCTCCGTAGACGTATGCTGAAAACACATTTCGGGAGTGCCAAGGTCTAGCATACTGCTCGTTAATCCCAAGCGTGTAAGCTTCGGGTAATGTCTGTAATGTTTACCTCTTGCGCCATTCTGAATCATGAATAAATGCATCTCGCGGATTTGTAAAACCCGGTTTTCAGTCGAGTTTCCAAACACGGCTCTTAGCCAATCAGATTGCGAGAATCGAAAATGTCATGTTATAAACTGATTTCTGTTATTCGCATCCATGCAGCTCCTACCAAACCAAGCACCAATGCCAAACAACTTATCTATCGTGATGAGTTTAAATTGCATTAAGCATTTCTTTTGGAAATTAAAGTTAATTACTAGAACAATTACTCGAAAAGTAGATTTTATCTTTTTGTTGTCTTTTTAACTGCAGGCCTTGAAGTCAGTAGCCATATTGACAATGCGAAATCTGAGAGAGGAAAGGGACTTCTTGAGACTCTTGTAAAGTTCAAGCGATTGCGTGGAACTGTTAACCGAACAGAAAGCCCTGAAGTAAGTCTTCCTGCCGTTGTGTTATTGTATCACCCTGAGGAAAGTGGTTTTTATATTTAATGTCTTTCGTAAGACTATGATATAAATGAATGAATGAATGGATGGATGAATACATTTTGATGATGTAGCAGGGAATAAAATGGAGTAAAAATATTAATGGAGCAGTTACAATACAATCTATGTTCACGGGTCATCCCTTAAGCACAAATTTCCTTGTTTGTTTGGGAAGCTTGAGAATTACAAACAATTGAATTTTACAGTTAGATCTAGCATTTCTTTCTCATTGTTGCAGTGGAAAGGTTTTGAGATTGAATTCTCCAACTTGAAAGATACTACCAAGCAACGATCAACTACTTGTATTGATGAGTTCATGCGGCGCTCTGAGTTTGTTGTGGATACAGTGACAAAAAGGCAAGAAACGAAGATTAAGGAGTCTCGGTTGGGATGTCGAATTGTGTCGGTAAGCAATGTAACTACAAAGCATTGCGATGGTGATTTTACTTTACATTCTGTAAACTGTATTTATTTCCATTGTTAGTGTAATTGTACCCAACCTATAATCCGGCGTGAACAAGATCTTATGTAAACGTCTTTCTTGACTAAGGCTACTTTATGTTGAGTAACGTTTGGGCTACTCAGATAGAACTTTGCAATGAAATTTGTGTAGGATGATTAACAAGGATATTGAACATTTCCGTGCTATTTTTGTTTGTACAGGCGGCTGCAGAACTGCTTGCAGGAATGCATCGTTTTTTTGTATTACATTTTGTGATTTTAATTATGTTCACAATTTCCTGCCAGGTTAATATCAGCAACGAAGTTTTTATCAGATTCAAGAGCATGGAGGAAGATGCTGCTAAAATAAAGTCATTATTGGAAAACTTCTCTTCTACGGTGAGACACAATTGCAGTGGTATCACACTGATCGTGATGCCAGTAAATCCTGTGAATATAGCATGTGAATGTCTATGTTAAATTGTGCCATACCCTTCTCTTTGATCCGATTGAAAGGATGCTCCGGAGTTTGACTTGCCATAACTGGTGCCTATTCTGTACAGTCAAAGAAGTACTGAAAAAATGTACAATGCACTTTTCCATACTTTTGCGATTTAGTCAAGTTCTTCTGAGGTAGCAAATCTCATCGTTGTTATTAAATTTTGAAAAGTATGCTATCAATAACAAGACATAGCAGCAGTGCATTGTAGAGCTGAAAATGAGAACATGCACCTCATATATATCATATCAAGTACATAAAAATTACTCGGAGCAATTACCATTTTAGTACAGCTGAAGCAGTGCCCCATAGTTAAGTAGCTTGCCTTGTGTTGGAAATATGCTTTCGTCAATAGCCTCAACTTATTTTCTCCTCTTGATTTGTTTCAGTGGATTCAGTCACTACTTTGTTTTGAAGCTCTTCAGATTTCTGGCTTAGAGAATCCCAGCAAACAAGAAATTTTATTGTAGAGGTTTAAGAAATCAACTCACAGAAGCTGACTTTTCATATTTATTTGCCTCATTTCCGCTGCTTCAGAAAGTCATTTTACTGTGAACTGGTTATCCTTTAGACAGTTGAACAATGCAATGTACCTGTCTTCAACAACTACCTGTTATAAGAGGCCACTTCTCCTTGCTCCCTATGGTGGTCGCTTAAGTGACTGAGTTACTGTTAATCTATGCTCTCCTTGGACAGTTATTCGTTTGTGAAATCGTAATGTGATGTACTTTGCAGAAACTGCAGCGATGTCATTTGACTGAAGGAGATGTTGCCCTTTATTGTGCTACCGACAACCGCAAAAGGAGGGTAGCCATACTGAAGATGTCTGACCAAAAGCTACCAGAATCCAGTTCTACCAAGGTATACAAAACTGCATCCTATTTAGGAGAAAAGTTCAGGAAATCAATTATTGTATCTCCTAGCAATGGAAATGTATAGCCTCTTGTAGAAATCATCAAATCGTTTGAAAGTGCTTGTGAAAAGATGGTTTCATTTCAAGCGAATTTGTAGTTCTATCAAGTGACGTTTATTAAGAGAAAACATACGCAGAAATTCTGGAGCGACAGAAGCAGGTTTTATATATGGCTGGTTTTCCAAACGACACCTACTGTGTTATTATTGAGTCCGTAGTTCTTTCTTATAGACTATTGGTAAGAAAAATATACAAGGATTTGAAGTATACAGAATTTCAGATGACAGTTGCAGTGGCCATGTTCCTATTCGCTGTGATGTGTTCACTCCTCAATTTGCAGCAGCATTTTACTAAAGCCAGAAGCTACTTCGCATAGCAGCTGAATAGTCTAATGAAAGCAGCTGGATGGATATTTGCAGCATCTAAAGGCTGATACACCGAGAAAACATTATTCATGATATCATCGGCGCTGAATCATTGGACTAACCATTTAGTATAACTGTATATCTGTGTTCTTCAGACTATCAATGTCTGTAATTATTTGTCGACAATCAGATAGCCGATTTCAACTGTAAACTCGCAACAGATCGTACCGTTACTTATGGAGTGAAATCAAAAGTTTATTGACTTTTCCAGGTATAGCTATTCAGAATTATCATGGATTTATTGTCGAAGCAAGCGATTGGTGTGCTTGTGAAACCAAATGCAGCCCTCTATCGAGTAGCTGCGGAAGAGATATTAAACAGCTCTGCTGCGAATCACCTGTTTACCTGCTGCAATAATCTTTCTTCCTAAATTATGATGTGTTTCCAAGTAACCTTAGTAAACGCTCGAGGGTATCTGTTTCTGTAAAGATAGCCCAATCTGACATCTATGAAAGAAAATGAAAAAAGTCAGCAGTCTAGCAATAGTAGAAAATACTGTCAATGCGTTAAACCATGCTAAGGATTTTCAAAGTATTTCTTTATTCTTATGTGCAACTCGCCAAGCATAATGCACGGATAATCTTACCATCAAAACGTATGAAATTCCTTTGAAGACATGCTGTAATCCTGAATGAATCTGTTGCAGTTAAATTTGTTCGGATTATTGATTGGCTTAGTGGATCGATTGTACAGCTGGAGCGTAATCGACGTTTGTGAATATTTCTTTCCGCATATTTGTATTACATCGATATTCTCATTGGAGTTCGACAATCATGATCACTTTCATCTCCATAGACGTTTTCTCTCCCTTCTGGCCCTCGACCCAATATTTTTTTCATTTCTTCTGTTTCTAGGCTGAAGTCCGATGCATTGACAATGGAAACATCCTGTTTGTCGAGCATTCAACCTTGTTCCGTCTTGATGGACCGTTAAAGCAGATTCGTAGGACGTGTGCACTGTGTTGTTTTGAGGGTGTTGCTTTGGATTTCACCAAGGCTGCAACAAAGCGTTTGATTGCTGCAAAAGTTGGAAAGGTAAACAGATTACGAAAAGATAAGCATAATTGTACGGTTATCATTTGTTTTTTAGAGAACAAGTGTTGTTGATTTACGTTTAATATTTGACAATGCTAAACTGATCTAAGTGCTTTGACTGACGGTTCTCCTTTATATGAAGGAGAGAGGTGTCACATTGTACTACACCTTTTATTTATGCAGTGTTGCCCTCATATACATTCAGTAGCGAGAAAATATTCGATCGTTCATAGCTCAGTTGTGTCCATGTATTCTGCTGTACTGTGGTGTAAAGTGGGGTTACTGTTTAAACTATTCGCCTTTTTCCGCCAGCAAGTATTACTTTGGTCTAGGTGCTTGGTTAATGGGAGGCAACGATTGCACAGTGCACCGACTAATTGGCCAAGATCCAGACCTGTCACCAGTCACACTGCTAAGTCAGTGGAGTTCCTAGGAATACTTACCCATTAGTCTTGGAGTAAGGGTAGGAGGCAGTCACTAGCCCATTGGCAATTAGCAAACATTACAACAAGAATTCTAGCTCAGAAATCATATCAATCATATGCAACAGCATCAGACAGCAAACCAATCAACAACAGCAGCAAGCAGGGAACAATCAGAAGTCGACAGCAGCACACAGCAGCCAACAAAAACGGCAAAAGCATACAACAAGCAGCAAATAACAGCGAGCCTGCAGTTATCAACAACAACGATCAACAACAGCGGTTAACAACGGCAGCACCACCAGCAATCAACATGCAGGATATCAACTATGATCCATTGATCAACAGATACGATGGAATCCACCAGAATTATAGGGGTTTATGTAGAGTGTCTAGCGTATAAGTCCGAAATTGCGAAAGCAAGTAAAATTTCCGAGCTGTACAGCAACCCGTCAATCGAAGGAATGAATGTACCCCACCCACAGACTATTCATTTCGGGCTCGGGGTTTGACCAAAAGGGGAAAGATCATGCACACCTTTCACCCAAAGTACAGGAAGCATTATCAATCACTCATCACTTGCACTCCAATCATGATCACCCCCTAGCCTCTATAACTGGTCACTAGTCCCCTACCAATCAGTTCACAATCTAGACGCCATTTGCTCAGGTGGACATTTTAAATTTGCCTAAAGAGATGTAACCTCACTAAAGCCGGTTAACCGGAATTCGCTTCTTGGGATATTTCAGATAATCATGTATCTCTTCTAAAACAAGTGTGTATTTTATTGAAAATCATGTCTTTTTTATCGAATACTCACGAAAAAAGAACTAAAAGATAAAACTGCATTTAAAAAATGTGATAAACTAAAACTGCGAGTTCTTTTGGATATCCAAATTATTTGATTCAACTTTACCTAACAATCTGATGCCAATGAACTGATCACATACACATGTAAAGCTCCTCAGCCCCAGGTTAATTATGTAGGCATATTTTACATAATTATGTCATTTCTCGTAAACCTTAGTGTATCTTCATGCCTTCATCTATCTGTACGAGCTCCAATAAAATAGTTTCCGTAAACTGATTGGATTCTCAAGATATGATGATGCCGGTATGTTTGCTGCCTCCAGGAAATGGAGGTCAAAGTCATTCGCTGGATGCCACATTTTGAGGTCACTGCACAGCTCTTCGAAGTAGGCTCCGCGGGCAGTATTGGCGATGATCTGGTCGAAAAGGGTTTGGCTGCGATATCGAATAATTCTCCCACTACTCCAGTCAAGTCTCCTATGCGTAATGAAAATCTCAAAGGTGCAGCCAATTCCATGCTTCACGATAGTGGATCTCAAAACAGGGGTATGTATGGGGTGGAGCATCTGCTTCTGGATTGTGAGTGCCCAACATACCGCAATTTGTAACGTGCTTCCGAGCATGAAATGTTGAAAGTTTAGTATAATTGATATATCCTAAATGCAGAGATTACGCTACTTTGAACTGTAAGTGCGATGTTTAGCTTATTAACTTTTGGTGAGCAATCTAGGTTAACGAATTTTACTGAACGGATGGCCATACCTTGTAGTAAAGTTGTGTCTGATTACTGGTTTGCAGTGTTAGTCATCAAGGATGTAATTTTACTTAGTTACTTTAGTTAAGTAAAATGAAAGGTAACTTTCTAGTAACGAAGTAAAGTTTTGAGGAATACTTTTCACAGTACTTCCTGAATAATTATGTTCTAGAAAGTTCCTTTTTTATGTAGTTCTTTTTGTGTCCCACAAGAAAGAGAATTGGTTCTATTGTGACTAAATGATATAGCACAGGTATTGAATGTGAGCAGAGGGATGTTGTGGAATATGCAAAACATGGTCGCTTTGTTATAAATGCTTGACCACATACAGTCAATAGAAGCTACTTTTATCCACTAATGTTTTGAATGGCGTCCTGCTCAGGGCTGTAGCTTCGATTTTTGTTCTTCGTCATAGTCGGACTAATGATCAAAATCAGCTCATATACTCTTATGTAATAGATTATTATTACAATAAAATTAAAAACAATGTGTACTGTTGATGGCATGACAAAAATACTTTAATTTGCTCAGAAAAGTAGTCTCGAGCAGAACTACTTTTACTTTGCTTAAGTAAAATATATCCTGATTACTTTCTAATTACTCAAGTAAAAAGTGGAAATCCTTTTTTCTTTTGCTAAAGGAAACTTTTGCATTACTTTGCTATATATGCTTGTTTGTTGCGTATGTGATGTCTCAATCTTCACTTTGTTTTTACTTTTGCTCGAAACTCAGTCGCGGTTGACACTGATGCTTCACCTGTTCGCAACGACAGTGCTACGACTCGCCAAAGACCCAACTTGCAGACACCATCCCCGACAAGGAGCGCTGTTTCTCGAGTGTCTGATCCAGTCATGCCTTCCTTGCAAGCCACAACTACGACAGAATCTACTATAGATGGTAAATGGCCAGAAGAATGTTTAGATAATTATGTCCTCGTCAGCGTGCTTTATAAGTTGTTAGGTCCTTCACCGGTTGTGTTTTGTGTGATCAAAACTTTGGAGCAATTGACGTGCTAGCCAAATATCATGTCTATAACAAGTTCTTATCACTCTAGCATTTTCATTTTGTTTGAATAAACTGCTTTGCTTTTTCACCAGATCGAAAAGAACCCAGTGGATATAATGCTTCGAGGACTGAACCAACTGAGTCTTCGGTTGGCGTGTGTTCTGCTGGAAATTATCACGTAAAACCTCCTGATCAGGACGGTCTTACTGTCCGTGCTGCCAATAATGCCAGCTCAACAGAGACGCAATCTTCTCCTGGAGCTTTTACAGGGAAAGGCACTGATAGACCGGTTGCGGCACCTTCAAATGCATGCAATGACAAATTGAAGGAGGATTGTGAACTCAAGAAGGACTATTCAAGCGATATGCCTCATTCAAATGTCTCCTCCCATAGAACCAACCAAGAAGCAGCCCCACACACCCAAGCACCCGAAGTGCAAGCAAGGCTTGGACCTGGGATTGAGAATGAAGGAGTTTCACACAGCTCTGCTGAGAATGCTCAGTCAAAGTTGTCAATTGAAACGAAGAAAGACTACGTGGGGACTCGCTCAACTGTAGATATGCGAGCTCTGGACAGCATAGAATTGACTACGAGTTATCCTGCATCGCCATTTGAAAACATTCCAACCAGCCCTATCAATGACACCACTCCATTCACTGGCAACTTGCGTTTCTGTGGTTTTGACGTTTCTTTGTCGAATGGACGTGTTCATTCGAATGCGCTGGAGGAAGAACTTTCTGCTGTTGGGGCTAGACTTGACAAGCTGAATCTTGTCCATGCAAAACTACGACGATTATCGGAACTGAGTGCTAAAGAGCTGCGACGCCATTACAGTGAAATTAGAAAAGAAAAACTGAAACATAATATCAGGTAGGAAGACATCGAGACGATTGTATCTGTTTTCTTGTCTTAATGATATAACGTGTTGAGTACAGAATGACAGGTGGTCTGATGAGCTGTATGTGATATACATTATGTTCATCTATAGAGTAATCATCTATGAGTAAGTCTACCTTTGTGTGCAAGTGAAGCCCCCAGTCGACCCCCATTACAACTATTTCTTGCTCTATCTTTGTGAACAAACATGAATGTCAAACGTTGCATGTCATGTGGGGTTATAGGTTCCATTTCGCTTGTTGTGTCATTGGTTTGATTCAATTGTTATGTACTTGCTTGCAATTCTACTTGGTCTCTTGGCTTAAAAAAGTTGTATGAACAACTCGAGTTGTCATTTGCATGAAGCAGCGAGTACGATTGTGTCGTGTCGTAATTGAATCACACGCGTGTTGTGCTCGTTAGCCCTTCGGATGACTGCAGAGTAGGTTTACATCTGCGGTATATCCAGGTGTAACTATCAATTCTAGAGGAAAATGCATGTTATTTATTTTGGTGTAACCTAGTAGGGTGTTTGATGAATAAAGGAATACATTTAAATCCTGCCAAAGAATCTGCAGAGGTGTGCTCTACCAATTCCTTCCTTCCAGATGTAAAAATGTAAAATACGTTGGCATAGAAATTTGGCCAAACATGAAAACAACACCCTATATAGCTTTCTGGACGATCAGTTTTGTATTTCATACCCAGAATTGTAAACATTTATATTGTAGTCATACATCAAACATGTTTAAACCCTTTTTTTGATTTTAAGACCAAGCAAGTTTATCTTCACCAGGTGTAAGATCTGTAAGCTGATTGACGGAAGTGCTGCTAAGCAAAATTATGATGAACATCACATCGACCCCTTTGATATTACAATCTCATTTGCTGTAGAACATGTCAAATTTACCAGATTGCACACCATTTATTCTTTATTGGCGAATTTCTATGAAGATATAAAATGAAATTTCAAGCAAATTCCCTACAAAGCCAGCATTTATAACATCCTTGAGGTGTTTTTATTGCATAATGTTTTTCGTTCTGCAGTATTTTTGTTTATTTCTCATTTTAGAAAGGAGGAATTGGAGACAGAACTAATCAAGGCGGAGCTCACTTTGTCTCAAATGGAAGGCAAACGAGACGAACTCCTTCTCAAACTATAAATTCCTGATTTTGTCAACTGCTCGATAGCAAGTTCAACACAACATATGCTTTACTATGTTTAGCAGGTAATTAGCAGACGATTGACGTCTTTTACACGAACTAATGCGGCAAAAGACCGCATTGCCATGACCGTGAAACGCACATGCCATACCTGATATCGTTACTTTTAGAAATTGTGTTTATTTTATAACGTTTCGAGCTATTGTTGCGTAATCGTGCATTACCATTCAAGAACATCGTTGTTCCTGGATCTCTGATAAGCTCTCGTTGAGAATCACAACCTTTATGAAGTGAGAAATAATAGTAGAGGAATAATACGGTACACGAGAAAGGCAACCAAATGCTATAAATTGCTTTACTCAGTCTCGTCTCTTCGTCTCACCCTCTCTATGAATACAGACAAATTCTGCCATTCCACAGCGCGTGCCTGCAAATGGAGGACTATAGAACGTTGGCGGGAAAACTGAACCCGGTTTTGTAGGTCACGGGAACAGAACGGGAAAACTTTTGGTGTTTTTCGATTTGTCGCAGAGGCTAGACAATTAAATGATTGTAAATACATGCGATTAGGACCGTAAACGAATAATGGAGAATCGTGTGGAGAACAACGTGTGTTCTCCTCGCAAAAAAGGCAAAGCAGAGCATCTTGTATCCGTTGAAGGAAGCGCCAGTTTGCCCAGTTTAGCAAATGAGTTATCAGTTGCACAAAAACAACAACTTTCACAGCTGTATCTAAAAGAGGAGCAGCTACGAAAGCTCCAGGTAAGGATCACCGGTCAGAGAAACATCAACAATTGCCTTGACATTTGTAGGAAGCAATAAGTTTCAAAGGTTCTTCAACTTACACTGATTTTATTGCTTCTTTCTGTTGAATCACCGACAAGCGCTTCTACGAGCAAGGTAACTTGACAAATCAGGAGCATCTGTGTAGAGCAATCATATTATCTACTTTTCGAAGCTCGTCAGGAGGTAATTATACTAAAATGTTGGCTGTGATTGAAACGCATAGCGACAAAGCGAGAAGAAGCGTTTAAAGAAGATATGAAATCTTTGGAAAGAAAGATTTACCTCACGGAAGACGATGTATACAGTACAAGTATGACATGCGAATCGATTGAACAAGGTAAACATGCGATAAAGTACAGTATCTCAATTAAACATTTCGCGACTCCCGTTACATAGAGCTTCGATATGAATTACCATTGAACATTGGAGCTGGCGTTCTGTCAGCGGCTAGCGAAAACGAATACTTTAAATGTATGTTGAAGTGGCTGTCCTGATAAAAACTCATTTATTTTCATATAACCGGATGACTTACTGAAGTAATTCTGATAAAATGTCTATTAAAATATCTTTAATTTCCATAACATTGATAACTAAAATTTACTCTAGAAATAACAATATTTGCTACTAGACTAATTTATTAAAAGAAATAAAAATTAATAGAAAACCTGACCTGGCTATTTACACATTGCTGTTCTTGTATTTTGCGATATTCACTTTCAGAGATTGCAAACACTACTAAACTCATCAATACCAATAAACTATCTTTGATCAAGCTGTCAAGCGAAAGCAAAACTCGAAATTCGTAAGTGTGAGTTGATTTATGTCAACTAATCAGAATAATTATGATGGTTCTATTCTGTTTTGCGATCAGCGTAATCAAATGTCATTATTAGGAAATTTTAATATTAGAATTGGCTAACTACGGGATGTTTTGCACGATGACAATTTACAATTTTGTCTCAAATATAATTATCGTATGAACCAAGGTATGAACCATACGACCAATGAGCGACTCGTTATCAATCTGTGAACCTCTTTCCCAATTACAATTTAAAGCATGTATACTTGAACAACCAAATGATTCTTAATAGTTTCATACAAGGAGAGGAAAATAGCAAGTATACATGTACGTACATATACATCACAACAGTAACCGTATGAGTGATTACATACTTTAGCCAGAGCGGTAATTTCATTATTCATTATTTATCATTTTATTTCAATCATGATATCTTTATTATCCTTTCCAGATTAGTGAACTCCATCTACTAAAATTGTAAATAAATATCAATCTATTTACACTGTTTCTCTTACCGTCCATCATTATACAGTAAATTGCCAACCAAAACCTTGAAAGAAAGACAAAACATGTAAATTTCTGCAAAAATAATCAACCGAGAGACTCAAATTTCTATCGTGAAACCCGTCAGCTCCAGAACACTACTAGAGCAGCATCTACTATGCTTGGATGATATGTTTACGATATTTTCAAACAACAAAACTATGCAAAATTCTTGCATTTTGCAATCTTCGTCGTCTGGAATTTATTCACGTTCTTGCCTTTTTTTTAAGCAGGTAGCAAAGTTGATTATGAAATTTCCATGTGATTAGTTAAACCAGCGTTTTAGGCAAAATGGTTAGCAAGATTTGATTTCTAGCTTTCTGAAAACTGACAACATTGTGGGTAAACTACATGATTTTCAAGCAAAATTTACATACAACTGATCATAGTTTTGTCTCAAAATAATCATTTCAAAGTAGACTAAACAAAACTAAAGGGTGTATTCTTTCTATCGACAGTAAAATGGCTGTTGGTTTTGTTTAGCATGTAATGCTATCAACATTAATGTCGCTATTGTATTGACAGTACTGTATATTGTTTGTTTTGTTAGATAAGTTTGAGCTTTTACACAAGTAATGCAGCTTAAACATAGTCTATTCTGAATCGCTTGCAGCATTCAAATCTGAACTTTTAACTTGATGTGCATTCATTTTAAATGTAAGTAATCTACTCTACAGCTATGTTTCCGCCGTTGCTATACAGTTCTTTGTAAATTTTTATTGTTACGCACCGTTCGATTTTAATCATAACTTAAGTTACCATTATGTAAACTCTTTTTACAAGCTTATGTATTATATTGATTTAGCCATCAGGAATTGATGTTTTCAATTAAATGGAAGATGGTGATGATAATTATTCGATTTTACACGATAACAAGTGAGTTTTCCAGTCCCATGACATCAAGACATATGAACATTAAGACAGGTGATCGCTAAGACAGGTGGTCGTTAATGCAGGTTGTTTTAAGATATATGAAAATTAAGAAAGGTGATCGTTAAGGCAGGTGGTTTTAAAGGCAGGTGATCATTGAGACAGATGATCGCTATGGCAGGTGGTCGTTAAGGCAGGTTGTTTTTAAGACATATGAACATTAAGACAGGTGATCG
>OFHS01003398.1:0-17089 GCA_900245855.1 Calvadosia cruxmelitensis | reverse complement strand
AATAGGCTAAATCATGTCAAAGTTGCAACATTGTTTCAAACATAACATCTTGAATTGTAAATATTAGTTTATTCTTGACACGTTGATCGAAACAGCTGAAAAAGAGCTTTCAATTTCAACTTGAATGACTATTTTGGTGAACGCGTGGCCAAAGTTATCAAGCAAAATGTGTTTTGGTCGACCGCTTGAGCGAAAATGGCGCGAAAGTTGAGTGCTCGATATTTCGCGTGTTTTAACACCTTTTTCATTAATATTGCACGGGAGTAGGTTTCTTGACCTTGTCTATAAGCCTACGAAGTTTGATTAAAATCTGCGAGGGTCAGTTGCAGTTTTGTGCGTTTTGGCATGGAATGACCCCTACATAAACTTATCTTCCTTCGATTTACGAATGTAGCTTGTTTCACGATCCATCAGCTTCAAAACCTATCTGCCACAGAAAATACTTCAGGCTCTATCCCCTCCTCGTGCCCTTGCCAGGATGGATGGCTACAGGCTGACTCGATCGATGCAAGGATCATTAGGGCTGTCAATTTGACAAATGCGCGTGCGCACACAGATATAAGTTTAGCGTTTCAGACAACTTCACAGTTACCGTGAGTTTATCCACTTCGTATATAAATGATAAATAGGTGTAGCTGACAGATTGTAGAGTGAAAAAAACCTGTCAATTTGCATCTCTTAGGCGCCAGATTGCAGAGCATGGCCTATCTCGCCAAGAACTTGGGTGCACAGAGGCCAAAATATTCTGGTGCAAGTACGCAAAATACTGAAAAAGATACTGGAGTGCACACTTTAGGTGCACCAATGAACACAATTTCAGCTAAACTTCATCTTGGCAGCTGTTTGTTATTAAGAATTTCTATATAGTCATCAGTCATCGAAAATGAAGAGCAGCACACATTAATTTTGTCGTACAGCTAAATCTCAAGTGCGCAAAATTCTAGAACTCGAAAGATCTCGGGTGCACACTTGCCACGTTCGGCAGACAGCAGACTGCAATCAGAAATTCAGAATCAGGGCTCAGGCTTTGGCCTACATAGTTGTAACGAGAATCTAAAAATTTCGAATATATTTGACACCGCATGGGACATAAATACGAAATTATTCCGGGAGATGAGGGGCGTCTTGTAGACCTACCCTTACCGTCACTTCGTTTATCTTCTCCGTAGCACCTGATGTCTCGTCCGCTGATTCAATAGATTCACCGATGCGATTGAGTCTGGAGCCAGCTTTAGGCTCTGTTATCTGGAATTCCTCGCTATTTGTACTCTTATTACCATCATCTTCTTCCTCGCTCTCTAAGTCACTGCCAAATAGATCTTCCATCGACATCTTTGCAATTTCTGTCGACGAACGAAGACCTACGAACTGTTTCCCAGTGTGTCATTCAAGATTCGTCTGTGGAGTTATCCTTATGAAATTACCTCTCCCTTTTTATCGATCATTTAAACGAGGTAAATCCATTAGACCGCATTTTCCTAATTTGAGTGGCCATTCTAAGTGTTGGTTGTAACCAGTTGTAACTGTCTCGTTGTTGCAAAGAATTGTTCCCTTGAAATGGCTGAGAATAGTAAACAAGATGGTTCTGGAGGTCAAAGTAGTGTTCCTCTTTCACAATTACCGTTGCAGCAATTGGAACAATTTAGGAGCGGTATCGAAGAGGTAGGCCTAAAGAACGACGCACGCTGAATGTCGTCAGATGTTAGTCACGTACTCACGTTGTTAACGCCTTACTATTTGATAACACCTAGGAGTCGTAAAGTGTAGGTATTTATAGATAAGCAGGAGAGTTGATAGTACAGGTATAATCCATTTATAATTATGGTAAATACGGCAGAGGTTAGCCGGCCTGTTCGAAAATCGAAAGCTCTACTGCTAACTGCTTTAGTCTCTAGAGTAGGTGCATATGATCTTGCATCTTGCAAGAGAACTATGTTACAAAATAGGCCTGCAGGATTTTTATAGCGACTGACGGAGGGTGTTGAATAATAAACAAGATGTTTCCTTGTGCCCATTCCACAGTAATAGCTCCATGAAATTTGCAGAAAGCATGCTATAATTTGACTTAAAGTTTATGGAATATCTTGGTTTATTCTAAAAAGTTTCAGGCAACAGCACAAACCATTTCAGAACGACTTTAATAATGCATCATTTCATTTCACAGCAGTAACCCAAATACTTTTCTTCCATGACAAGAGTGACGTAGTCAGGCTAGTAATCGTACTTGAATCATGGGGACATTTAAAGCCAACACTGCTACAACTTACTGTGCCTCATCCACTGCCTACTGTGGCCCATTGCTGTATTCCTTGACTACCGAGATAAATTGAGAAAGCCGCCATCAAATCACAGAAAGCGTGACAAAAAGCGAATTTAAACAAACAAAAAGCTCAATCCGCGATAATAACCAAGATGTGACAATATCCAAGGTGATATTAGCCCAGTTAAGTAAGAGAAAAGCTTAGGGACTGGGCTGTGGAATTCAATTTTCCATGACAATAGCCGAGACGTGATATTATCCGAGGTGATATTAACCGAGTTATACTGTAAATTATTAAAATAGTAACAAGGTTGCATCATCATTAGTGGGCCTATTGTCATTCTCTTGGAACACGTTGCGCTTTTATTTAAATGGACTAGCTACCCGGTCGTCGTAGCATCTGTTACGGTTATGCTTTTACTATTCCAAGCATCGCCTGCTATGTACATTTCGTTCAGTGTCATTTGCAATGGGTCATATTGGGGTCACGAATGAAGAGCATGTTATTTGGCGTAAAACGCTTGTGTTAATTGAAGTTTCTGGGTTCTTTTAGGAAATAAAATTGCTCACAGAGTCAACCACTCAACTAAAGGTCATTCAACAAAAGTTCACCGATTCTTTGGAGACTCTCGGCAAGCTGTCTGACTCTTACGAAGGTAGGCAAGCTTGAAATCAAGCAGGGATGTATTGTTAAACCTTGAACCCACCACAGTTACATTAACCCAATCGCTACTGACCCCAAGTGAGAAAAGACACCCTCCTAGTACGGAGGAATTCTCGCCTCTCTCAAATTTCGCTCAGTCAACGTTTTAAACTTGCTCAAAGGGCACTCAAATACGACTAAAAATCAATAAAATTCATACCACGGTAAAGCTAAATCCCTCTTCTTTCTGGTCGTTTTAAGTTGATTCCGCTACATGCAACAGCTTCTCCGTAAAAAATTCACAAAGGCAAGATTTTGTTTTGCGAGACACGACCGCACAAAATGTTTGAATTTCGCGCTCTTCATGCCCCCGTCCAAGATCAGATCACAAGCCGTCGGCACCTCCTACTGCGCAATTTGATTGCGAGAAAACAAACGCTTCTGATGCAGCAAACAGCAAGGGAAGACAATTTAACTGTCTTTGAAATTTTAGTGAAGGTTTCATTGCATGTTTGAGATTTAAAAACCTTCAAAAGCTCAGGAAATTCGAATCTGTTGGCTTGAGCGAAAGCAGAACGGCAGCCAAATGCTGTAGATGTTTTTGAAGTCAACTGACTTTTTCTATTGGAAATTCCTTGCTGAAGACAGCTCTATTTTATTGAAAACCACAACTCACAAAGAAAACTTTTTTGCTGCTAAGTTATAATTTGTCTTGCTGCAAAAGGTCAGTTGAACTTATTTTCACTTTGATCGGCGTATTCAGCAGGGCTGCGATTTCAATCACGTGCGTTCAACCGAGGAGTGTTTGAGGTGTTAGTGCAGATTATCGTCTCGTTGTCATGGCGATCTATTCAAAGAACAATGAAGCGAGTCAAATTTCATGCATTTGTCCTGCCTCTCGCGCCATGAAGTTCCTGTTTGCTAATTCAGATCCCAGAACGCTGTCATGAATTGGGTTCATCGCTTGCCGTCTGTCGCTCGAAATTTCAAGAATTGTTCTTTCTCGATTCAGTCATGGATGTTAATTTTTCTGCTTGGCAATCAAATATCCATGAAAACATCTGCTTGGCTGCTAGAACGAAATTAGAACGATTAAAGGCACCCGATTTTCAGCAATCAAAATTCGAATTGCAATGAAATAGAAGCGACTGCGTTCAGCAGTGAGCCAAACTTGTGCATGGAACTGTGCACAAATCAGAACAATTTCTGCAGAGCGAAGACAACTTAGTTTCAAACCTTCGAAACTTGGACAACAGCTTCATACGGATACTCGACTTTTCTGAAATTCTGTCGCTAACGTTCACTGCCCGACAATCATTTATTTCGATGGCAATTTCCACTTCTATCATCGCTTTATGTTCCCTGAAGCAAACAAGCCTTTGGCCGAGCAAATAAAAATGTCCAAGTCCTCAATACGAAGCGACTGCCAGCTTTGAGCGTTCAAATCAATCGCAGAATCCGTTGAAAGTTTCAATGTCGAAAACCAACGATTTGCAGTCCTTCCTGATTTGAAATGTGCACAGACAAATACAGGGGTAGCGTCCAACGTGTTTTCCTGCTGAGAAACCGTGATTTGCAATCGGAGAAATCCAAGCGCTGAGAATACAAAATTGGCAAAATTTCGTCCGCAGCTCCATGTTGTCTCAACAGATATCAAACGAAAGCTGAATGTCTCAGCTTTCTATTTATACCAAATGCGCTAGTCTCCAGGCTTCATAGCAGCCTCCATGCCGGATCTAAATCTCTTACTGAAGACTGGGCGCTTTGGACGCGATCGTACAGGCAGGGTGTCAAATTTGCGGGCGCTTTCAGGCGCGATCGTACTGAATCGGGCAGGTCTAAACACGGAAACACGGAAAAAGTTACGGAAAAAAATCCGGAAAAAACAAGAAAGAGGTTCATTGTTTGTCAACTCAACGGAAAGAGGTTGACGTTGAGGAATTTATCGCTGTGAGCGGCTGAAACGTGAAGTGCAGTGAAAGTGAAACTGAGTTAGTTGTGATGTGTGATTGTGTCTCGTCGACTGCCTTATTGCCTCTCGTGTTGACTACAAGCAAGGCACTCGAAGCGTGAAAGACTCTACTCTTTGATGACGAATATCACAGAGATCCATTTAAAACAGTTTACAGATGCAGCAGTGACATCTTTGACTCTGTTTTAGAAACTCCATGGATAATCAAGAGCAAGGAAGTTTGTTGCGCGAGAACGATGGAAACCGCGGCCCAGCGTGATTGTTGACAATGCGCAGAAATTTTTTACGAAGGATCTGATCTATCAGTCATTTAGTCAGCATCACAGAAATATTCTGCGATCACACGAGGGCACACAGAGTGGGGTTCAGTGTTAATAATTTATTAATTTTAGTCAACGTTTTTCGTCAGTATGTCTCAAAGCCGGTTTACGAAAATGTTGATTTTGCACCACGAAGAACGATTCTTGAAGGCAGCCAGATTTCTAAAGTCAAAGCCATGAACTCCATATCAGTTGAAATCTCGCATTATGTTTATAATTATTTCTGTAAAGATGCTTGACTGAGTAAATCCTGAGAGAAATAGTATGAAATCGGGATCGGACTCACTTGTTTAGTTGTTTTGTTTGTGGAGCTCAAGATTCAGTTCGATTTTTGCTTTCACTGCACTTCATGTTTCAGCCGCTCACAGCGATAAATTCCTCAACGGCAACCTCTTTCCGTTGAGTTGACAAACAAATTGAAACAATGAACCTCTTTCTTGATTTTTCTGGATTTTTTTCCGTAATTTTTTCCGTTTTTCCGTGTTTTAGACCTGCCCTACTGAATCGGTTAAGAAGATTTCTTTATAAAATAATGAGGGTATGGTTAAATATTGAAGACAAGGATAAAGTAAAAGTATTACAGTCAAGATGAATAAAGGTATAAAACTAACCATCTGCCATATACGCCAATCATACGTATCAGCTCACCCCTAGCTTTTGCTCTGCAGTGTTTGGAGTATTGCTCGAAATTAATTTCTAGTTACCGTTACATTGATAAGAAATGTAACTAGCTACCATTACAGTTACATCAATCAGGAAAGTAACTAGCTACAGCTACCATCACCGCCAGGAAGTAACGCCAATATAAAGCATTACAATGAAATGGGAGAATTAATATTAGACTGCCACGAAAACGTGTGAAAACCGCCACCACGAAATGCTCAAAAAGAACTTTTCAGAAACGATTGATTAATCGAAGTTGGAGACCAAAATTGATGTAAACGGTTGGTGTGGAATCTATCTCAACAGTGGGGCCTCGCCAGTATGCCTTTTGTCTATTTATCATTACAATGGTACTGGCGTTCACTGTTACGAAATTTCTTCTTGCGTTACTGTTACAAAATTTATTTTTGCTTTACTGTTATGCAGTAAATGTAACACGTTACGGCGTTTCAATACTTGGGAAACATAGTAACCGTTACAAGGCTTCATTACTCAAAACTATAACACGTTACTTATCAACACTGGAGTTGTTTTTATGGTATTTGATTTCTTCATGTTAACAATAGGGCTTGTATTTCCTGCAGATAGCACAGGTAATACGATCATGATTGACTTATGGTTACCATGGTAACGTGACGTCTATGCTATGAGAGAGGAAAATGGAGTATGTTTTTTTCTTCACAAGCTCGCGTCATCTATCTTGTGCGGACTAGGCTTCTTTGTGAGAAAGACAATAGAAAGACAATGTCTCGACAAATGTTGAGCAATAACATTCCACGAGAGTGAGGGGAAATGCAATGAATTAATAAACATCTTTTCGTGAAATTTCTGTTGTTCTTTAGTGGGCGTTAATTGACCATCACTTGACACGCTTCAAGAGCGACAATAGCAATGACGTTGTTGTCGTCTCACTAGGATTTCTGTAAACCGTAAACAAAAATGTTTGCTCGCCGCGATAACATGGCCGAACCGAACCGAGCAATTGCTCTGATTTGATAGGCAAATAGGCTAAAAATAACACATGTAAAAGGATTTTGAAATTGAACCACAAAGATTCAACAGCTTCTAGGGAAACGGACAATGTTTATGTTATATTCTATCGATCCATTATCCGTGAGTCGTGCTCCTATAGCTTCTATGTTTTTTCTTTAAGGTTAGATTATTTAAATGCTCTTCATCTTTGTTTGTTTTAGAAAAGGAAATTATGGTGCCGATGACGAGTTCTGTATCTTTTTCTCATCGCCAAAAGTTGTTTGGTTCTTTGTTGTTTTCGCTTTAAGTTGTCGTTTCTTGTATACTAAAGCTACAAAATGTTATTTATTTATTATACAATCACTCTGCTAACGTGACGTCTTATTGATATTGCATACTCCAGTGTATGACTAGTTATTCCTACTGTAACTTATTTCAGTCGACTTCGCTCAGTACCGTTTTAAGCGCCGAGAGGACCTAAAGCATTTAACCCAAGGGAGGCCTAATTTTTAACAATTAAATAGCACAAAATTTACTATTATTAAAATGTTCAACCATGACATATCACAGATGTTGCTTTTGCTAATAAACAGCAAATTAGGAAACATTAACTCAGTAGCACTCTGCAGTTGATTGCACACTGCACTAGATCTCAACATACTGCAGATTTGAATTTTTGAACGGACATTGAGAAGGGCCTATCCAGAGTGAGGGCCTAAAGCACGTGCTTTGAGTGCTTACTCGTTAAGACAGCCCTGACTTCGCTTAATCAGACCACATCTGAAGACTTTCATTTGGACCAGTTGAGCGGTTTGGATCAGCAGTGAATGAGAAACAATAGGCCTAATGGTAACAATTGTATCTGCTGCTAACGGCGGGCCTACTCTTGAGCACACTGCTGAAGATTTCATTGTAATTCTAGTAATAATTTTGTTTTTGACTCTCTAGCTTGCGATTTTGGTTTTCTGGGGTATTATTTATCGACCTAACTAAAAGCATTGTCTGAGACTGCTTCTCAGAGTTTTAATTATCTATTCAGACTTGAGATATATTCCTGAGCTACACTTTAGTCCAATCAAACTCCCCCGATATCTGAGTTCGGACTTTGTTGTTTAATGAGCCTTTTACTGTCAGCTTTTTTGTCCTTGACTCACTTGATAGATGTATGTTCCAGGCATATTGAAGAAAGTAGACACTTGCTTGGTTGATATTGGAACTGGGTACTATGTCGAAAAGGTAACTGGGTTTCTCTAAGAGAGCATATCGCTGTGTGGTGCCCTGCTAGAACAAATGGTACATAGTTATTGTGTACCCTAGGCTCAAGACGGTACGTCTCCTATTGTATACCCCTTTTTCAAGGGTACATATTATGTCGAGAGTTAGGGTACAGACGTGCATCTGTATCCCTGTGGAGAATGCGTATTTACCCTTTGTTCTAACAGTGTAATATCTAGCATTCAGTCCTGTTTCAGTCGAGTAACTGTTTTGCACTTTGTGGCATAAGTACAGTTCAACTTGGTTATTGTCAGTCAATTCTGGTTATTACTGGCTAATGTTCCACTATTTCTGTATACCCTTACTAGTCGGTTTCCATTTGCCAGCTGGTTTTGTTGAACCGCTTCGCTTAAAGTGCCTATGACGGATAATTTTTTATTTCGTGAGCAGATAGATATGATCAAGAAAATACTTGCAAATTTTTTTTTTCAATTTGGGCAATTTCACTATTCAGTACAATTATGAAAATTATGTGCAATCAATCAAATTTGGTTGTCAAACGACAAGTGTAATTAAATGTGATATATGTGATTAATCTTCAAACTCAAACTTTTGCATTCTCATTTATCCAAGACGATTCCACAAGCCAAAGAGAATTTCCAACGCAAGATCGACTACTTGACGACGCAATTGAAGAAAATTCAACCTGGTCTTGTAGAAAAGCAACAAATTCGACAAGGTAGAACCTCAAACATTTGCTTTCGCAATCTGCATAATGTTTTTGTGTCAGCGTCAACAATATTTTTTCTCTTCTCTATTTTTCTAGCAATAATTGACACAATGCAGGCGAAAATTCAACAGCAGATGGCGACACAAAACGCTGCAGGCGGAGTGGCAACAAAGTCCTAGTATAATGGAATGATGTCGTTAAACCAAATGATCTACTGATGTCGTTACACCTCCTAACAATGCTGCACCGCAGTTTCATGATTGAGTTGCGGATGAGCCTCACGTCAGCGATGCAATTGATTTTGCTGTAAATGACGTTTCCAAAAAGTTCAGCGCTGTAGATGATGATTTGCTCGTGGTGATATGCCAGTCAAAATGATGTTGTTGATTTTGTCAATGGTTCCTTGTGTTGCTCTGAGCTGTCCAGGGGGTGTAGTGCACTTCCATCTGTACTTGGTATAAGGGGGTATAAGGCATGGTGACTTTTATGGGTACTCAGATCAGAGAGAAGTTTCAAGACATTTTGTATTTGAATGACGGAACAATTATCCTCTGTGAACGTCAATGCGGTTTCGAATATAACAATATCATTACGAGTATGTACTTTACTGTATTCCGGTGTGTATAAGTTATACTCTGAAAGCCTTGGATTTTGGTTTAAAAAGGGGATGTGACGTGCACGTGCAAATTGTTGGTATCTATGCAACATTGATTTTTCTTGCAATTGAACCTCAAAATTATTGCACGACTTACACGAGGGGGCAATTTATACGCACCATAATATTGATATCTATTTGGCCTGAATATACAGCATCTTAAGAGCGCTAAAAAGCAATACCTGGTGTGTATCAATATCTGGTTCTCGTTGATATCAAACCATACGCAAAAAGCATGTAAATACAAGAAGGCAGCTCCTCTGCCTCACTCTGCTCACATACGAATGTGTTATCTACATAGTCCCAGAACACTGTTGCATCACATCGATGACACGCATGAAGATGTCGTGTAAAATCGCATCTAGCTGTCGGACCCAAACGCTCCTCTTGTTGTATAGTTGCTTTGTGTTGTTGGTGGCTTTTGTTCTACATTGGATAATTGAACATAACGTCTTGTCTGGCCAACTCGAGCAACATAGGATCGTCGAAGAATTTGCTGATGCTCACATCCTCGCTCAAGCCCTGCCATAAAAAAATGATAGAAAATATAGTCCATTTAAGCCTGTGAATCAAGCGTACAGTTAGGAGCCGAAAATAATTAGTTCGTTTGCACGCAGGCTAAAACAGAGGAAGACTGAAGCATATAAAAATTATTGCTAATTTTCAATGTGACATATCCTTAGAGCAAATCCACGGTCATAAAAATGTACGATGTTCGTAATCGACTGAAACATGAGCTTTCAACTGACGCCAATGCTCATAGTGGTCAATTTGACATCAGTGAAGGTATTACATATAAGACAGACATATCAAACATCACAGAACATTGCCATTCAGCCCATTCTTCAACAATCCAAAAAGAATGCCTTTTCCTGGATCACAAAACTATCCAGGCACAACCGGTCCTGTTTTAATTGACTACACAGGCGGCCGATGAAACGTGTCTTTTAAAACAGGTAAGTTACATTTTAAAGCATTTCGGGGATTATTCAAAGGGGGTTTCACAAAACAGATAGGCGCTTTAGACAGGTAATCACCAGTACAAGCTGGACTGCAGCAAGACTATGTCCCTGCTATATCAGTGCAATAGCCACGCACCTTTCTCCGCCTCGTCTTGATCATAAATTCACGCGCCAACTGGTTTCCAGCCTGAGGCTCAAGTGGTCGGACGACGATACTCTTGTCCAGTGGATCTCCTGGAACAATCTAAGAAAAGAAGAGCATGTAAAAAATTAAAGTCGATGAACAGGCACACAAGCATCTCAAATCTTTGCCAAGTTATTGCATTAAAGTGTCCACAGCACAGGATGATGTCCATGGTGGAATCTATGTTCCAAGACCACACTGCCGCTCAGAGACAATCCAGTCTGCAACAGTGAGTCAGTCTACTGTTCACACTGTGCATTTGGTCTATCGCATTTCTGCAATGCTGAGGGCAAAACTGCGATATAGCTGTAGCTCGCTTCAAAGGCCAGAACCAACGGTGTGCGCTCCTTCATGTAGGGCAGACATGCTACCCATCAATCCACTAGGGCTCGTCAATGCAGCTACTTGCAGTAATGAAAGTTGAAGTCGCGTAATATCCCATTAAATGATATCCCCCTTCTCACTCAGTATCCCCATTGCTTGATCAAGTGCCACACTGTATTGTAAGTACCCCTCACCTGCCAATGATGGAAGACGGAAAGACAGAAGGCTTGTCCCTGTGTGTGAGTTCGTAAGTCTGTTTCAAATCCAAAGGAATCAATGGCAGGAATGAAGGCCTTGATGGTGTATAAGGGAGATCCGGGAATGGGGGCATCCTGTGTCACATGACCCCTGCAAAGAGACAACATTGAATCTTGTAAGGGTGGACTCTTATGAATAGAGATGCCTCCCACAAATCTATCTTAAATAAATCATGCGGCCAACCTAGACACTATATTTGTGATAATTCTACGGCAACGCACCTTCGTCTTGCCAGTACGGTGTACACAGAAGAAACACAATCGGCTGGAGCCTGGACCTCAACAAAGTAGTACGGTTCCATGAGCCGCGGTGTGGCCTGGTGCAGAGAGAACGAGCATTGCAAATCAAACCCAACGAAAGTACAATGCTATCTGAGAAAAGCGGCGATTAGAAGAGTTTTGACTTGCCAGCAGGAAGGCGGAGTAGGCAACACGACGAGCCGTAGGGATGATCTGTCCACCAGCGCGGAAGACAGGATCAGCAGCGATGCCAGCGTCGAGAATCTTAAACTTTGCATTGCGAATAGCTGTTGGGAGAAAGGGACAGCAGATGGATTGATTGTCACAAACGTACAGAGACACGTATGAAACAAGCTACACTAGAACAATTCTATATCTTAAATGCGAAAATTACACACAAGTCACTGTAGCAAGCAACCACATGTGTTGAGCAACTACTTTTACCGTTGGGTGGTCACCTAAGATAAGTTTAACGATATAAGCATAGCAATGCATAGAAACAACAAGTTGCCATTTGCCAACGGAAGTGCCCCAGTGAAATATAACTCATGACAAAATGCAATACAGATCAAGTTGTCTTACGTTCGTCACACAAGGGGCCTTCCCTGGTCCCCCATTGGAACCCTTGAACTATGTAGTCCCGAACAGAACCAAGCAGACTCTTATCAACCTGCAAACAACAAAATGAGACAAGGTCATCAGGGTGTGGCTTAATGAACAACGCCATCAAGGGGCAAGGGCCACTGTGAATGAGAAAGCTAAGCGTGCAAAGTTTCCTCACCTCGCTGGGCAAGGTGTCGTCTACGAGGATGTTGGGTCCCGAAGTGTCGGGTCCGAATGCCCAGATGGAGCGCGCAGCCAACAAGTCCCAATCGTACTTCGTTTGAAAGAACTCGCCAAGACGTTTCCTAAACAAGCATTCAAGTCAAAATCCGATAACATCACAGTCACAGGCCAATGAATTGACCCATAATCTCAAAGCCAGTCAGAGCCACTTACTTCCCCCAAGTGATTTGAACTGTTTCTGCTTCGATATCTTCAGCTAAACCTTTCTCAAGTGGTTCAGCGATCATCGTCAGTTTGTTCCTAAGAAAAAAATAAGACCATCAACCTCACATTCAAAAGATGAAGATAGACTGACACGAAAGAACGAGGACAACACTGCGACTAGAAGCAGCGTGCTTTTGTAATTGACGTACTTCTTGTTTGGTGTTTCGGCGAAACATTTGAGCGACGATGTCTCAACGACCGTCTCACAGAACGTAACGACAGGATCGGCCACTTTGATCTCTGCAACGAGAAAGAACATTCGATGGTAAACTATGCATTCTCGTGTCATCTGTCCTATTGCCACGGTCCTTGTAGGGGTATATGTTCCTGGGCCGGGCTCAAAGCGCGTAGTTCCATGTTAAATCCCACATCAAAAGGGCCTAAATCAGTTTAACCCCTGTCCTGCTCGTATAACTATTTAAATGAAGACTTGAAGTCGCTTCATCAATTGCTGATTGGTTGCTTGCTAAGGACTAACTATCTGATTGGCTGTGGTTTGCTACTTTTGACTTGTTTCGAAAACGTGTGTACACGTCAATAGCAGGACAAGGGTTAAAGGGGGAATATCTCGGACCATTAAATATCCTGAAACTTACAATTCTACTATAGTTTTGCACCCACTGACACGTCATAATGATTTTTTGTTCACATACAGCAAAGCAGGACAAATTAACTCATTAGCATTCTGGAGTTGACTACACATTGTATAATCTAAGTACTGTACATCTGAAGATAGGGTCTACCCATACTGAACGCTTAAACCAAGAGCTTTGATTGTCCACTACATACTGAAGTGAGGGGATGAAACTGCCCTGCATTACAAAACTTGGGATTTTGTCCATCCCATCAAACCTCTTTCTTCACAATCAAGTCAGACATAAAGACATGAGCAATCGCACAACTTACCGATTTCAGAGTACATCTTTCTTAAGTCGTGCATGACGCAATCCAAATACAGCTCCCCAGTCCCCAAGACGATGTGTTCACCAGACTCCTCTACCTGACATGACAGAGGCAGTGAATCAACAGAAAGAATGTACTGAAGTTTAGCATTACTAACCTCGTTTCCATGCTAGCCTCCTTTCTGTAAAAATTGTGCCTATATAAGCTTGGCACACCCTGTTTAGTTGCACTCTCTTGCTCTCGCTATCCTAGTATTACATTGATTGCTAACAGAGCTTACAACATTGTCTATTCTTTCTTGTGGTGTCATATTATTACTATGGAGTCTAGTACAGCGACTACTACAAGAACGTGACAGAACAACAATGTGTTCCCCTGATACACAGTCAAAATGCCTTAAGCAATCAACCAAGGGACCAGTAAAAGTGGTCTCTTAACAGAGGTGGTCATTTACGACAGGTGGTACTGGTCACTAAGAAAGGTTGGACTGTAAACTAAATATGGTAGAAACCCATGTAACAAAATATTTACGGTGTGTAGAATAATCCTCTGTTATTTATTGATGCCGAATTGATCAAGTAAGCTATGTTGTATAGATGGGTTAGCCAAAGCAACGGAGTCCTGCAGGCTGAAGTCATGTCATTTTGCAAGGTGCTTTTAAAGCATACACCATAGAGCAAAATCTGGCTTTCAACCACATAGAGATATGTGACAAATTGCTCAACTAACGCACCCTGGTCGTCACAAGCGGGTAGCTTTTGTTAACTTTTCTTAATCCGTCCAACATCTTTGGCAATTCAGAAGGATTGACCGGCTCAACAGCGATTTTCAGCACGGAGATGGTGTTGAACTTCAATGGACGGAAAATGTGAACCTGGAATGTACAAGGCAGACAATCAACTTAATTTTGTGCTGTCCGTTAAATAAAGCACTTCAGGAGTCAGCTTCATTCTGCTCTAAAACAGCTGGTTCGATTAAATTAAAAGAGGTGTTTAGTCAGCAAACGAGCAGGGAGAAAGTGATGCCACAAATGTGTGATTTGATTAACCTCAGACTATTATATTGGCACTAACAAAGTCAGTTTGTGCATCATCATCAACATCATATATTTCATTTTCGTTCTTTTCTTACTACTGAATATGTGTAAATACGAAACAGCAGTTACCAGATATGGTACGTTTTACAAGAATCCAAGAAGGTAAAATAATTGAACTTTCACAAGATATAAAATTGGTATTCAGTGTTAGGTAAAAGGTGATAAAAATGCTAAATCTATTTCATCATCTGCAAATACCCCGCCCTACTTCCACGAGAAAATTAAGCATTTTCACACACCTCATCACTGTCCTGCGTCTGGGTGATGGTCGCTGTTTTCACAATGGGTTCGTCAATACCTTCGATGAGGACCCAGTTTCCAGCTGGGATGCGGTTCACTTCGATTTTGTATCTGAACGAGGAAAAAAGGAAAAAAAGAAATGTGGATTAAGGGAACAAATCAAACAAGTAGCTATAGTCTAACCTGTCGTCCTGTCCTGTCCTAAGAGACCACCTGTGTTAAGAGACCACTTGTTGTAAGCCCCATGGGTGGCAGCTTAAGATAGCTTTGAATGCATTACCGTATATTACCAAGCATAAGTCGATCCCTAGTTTTCCAAATAAATCTATAGCTTCAGCCCATAGAATACACTTTTAAACAGCACACACATGTAGATACCCCGAGATGGCATCTTGAAGACAAACAATTCGATAACAGAAATTCGACTTATGAACAGTAATCTACGTCAATCAACTAATTGAAAACAGCAACGGATANATTGAACATACATGCTGCAGAAAAAATACGTCGAAGATTACACTACATATTACCGGTACAATCCATCCAACAAAATTTTCAGAAGTTCAACAGATTGAATTAGCCATGAGTTAAAAAACAGTAAGCAAGAAAAATGTTAGCAAATATAGTAAAACCTGTCTGTAATGGTCACCTTTGGCCTGAGGAAAATGACCTTTATAAACAGGTGGTCTTTCTGTCCAGGTTGATTTCTATAGAAAGCGTCAGGGTTATGAAGAGTGGCCGATATATACAGGTGACTGCTCTATAGAGGTGGCCGCTAAGACAGGTTTGACTGTATAAGTAAAACTTTATTATAAAGTCTGCCTGGATTTACCTCGCCTCGCTTATCCACAGTCTCCCAACCTAAAAAGATAAAAAAGCAGCTGTGAGCTTAACGTCCATAAAAATGGCAGCAAGAATGAGCTGTAGGAGAAAGTCTTGCCTGGCCGACTCGCGAATCCTCCTCATCGTCAGGCGTGTAACCTTCTCCAAGAATCTTAACCTGTTGCCCGGCATGCACTACAGGAATACAAATAATTGCATACAAGTCACATGTCCTTCTTTAACATTTACATACAAGGAAACTAAGAAATGTGTGCTTACGTGTGCCGCTGAACACTCTGCCAAAGGCGTAAAATTGAGTGCCATCTTGTGATGGATAGAGTTTGGTCGTATGCACCATCAGAAGACCCTGGCAAGACAGCAACAACAACAGAATGCAACTGCATTGGGTCCAATTTCGCTAAATCTACAATGACTGAGCAACGTTAAAAGGCACACACAACTTCATGCAGGTATTGAGTCAAAAAAGCGGCTTACATCAGGGTCACAGTCACACATCTGTTCGACCACTTCCGAGCTTGACGAGCCAGTGTAAACATGGTTCACCTAAAATGTAAACAAGCAACATATTCACCAAATGACACAGCAATGGCAGCCCAATGCATCATGTGAAACGTGTTAGCGATGGACTTGCCTTGGTCTTGGCAGCAGAAATCGGGGATGGAACGTGTTTAATACACAGATCGACGAAACCTTCAAACAAACACCAAAACGCAATGAGCTAGGGAACAAAAGACTCGATTTCTATCTGCTATCACTCCTCACCCTGATCAAAGCAGTTTTAGTCCTTGAGAAAGGAGATCTGTATGCGGTCTGGATTGCTGCACCTATGCGAAGCCTGTTTAACCAGTGTCATGGTTCGGATAACCTTTCTATGTTGCAGCAATAGCGAATGTAGTCACCAGAGTTCACAGAAACGATAATGTCAGTGTCAAAGTGTCAGAGAGATTATACTAAAGATGCATAAATAATGAAATTAGCGAATTAACAACAAAAAATCAAATAAACAATATTAATGATGACCATGATGATGCTGAGACCAACATTGTCTGACTGAGCTACCCAATATTAGAACACAGTAGTACAAACACAGCGGTGATGCAGAAATAGCATCCAACAGCACGACAAGCGACGCTAATGAAAACTAAGTACCGCCTATTTAATGCAGAATTTCAAGCAGCAAATTATTTGTCTAAAAATCCCCCCGCCGAAATGCATAAAATGTGCTACAGATGCAGATTTGTGGGGTAAAATGGAGGTCGGCGTATCCATGAGATCGGCTTATTCACAGTAATATAGACTTACATAGTTACAGAAAATGAGGACTAGCTCTTAGGTGAAACCAAAAGCCAAAACAGGCAGAAACATATAAAGTCAAATAATATAACATGACACACTGAAATGAATAAGATACGACCAAATGACTGAGGCACGCACAATTGCAGTTACAATTGTCTTCATGTTCTTACCTGCAAAGTCCCCAAAGAATCGCTGGCAGACAATCCTGAGTAGCGGACGAATGTTCAGCTTCAATTCGCTCTTTGACACGTAGATACCTACAAG